>PVJH01012943.1:0-62385 GCA_004026705.1 Nesogale talazaci | reverse complement strand
GTGTAGGGATCCCAAGTTTGGAAGACACTCTCAACTCCTGGCTCTTGCTGGTAATGAGATCCCTCCTCCTCTTTCTCTGAGGGTTTGTTTTATACACAGCAGGATGGCATTCTAAGGAATTCTGTTTACATTACTCACAGGTGAATCCTATCAGTATCTTCTATCATTATCTTCCCAGACTCATTTGGTCGGAGTTAAACCTAAAAGAGCAACATTAAATAATTCATTGTCCCTGTAATAACATTTGTTGAATACTTATTATGTCAAGTACTTTTATAAGTGTTTTGTATGTATTTAAACTTTACGATGTATATGATAGTTTTTGTGTATGTGCTAACAGGTTACTAGTAAGAAGATATGGGTGGGGTTTAGTCTGTCAGTCAGGTCACAGCTTGATGACCTCCTTTGAAGGTGCACATGAGAAAAAGGCTCTCTAGAAACTACAGGTGTTCCACCCCACCCCCACCCACCCTGTCTGCCTCCACCTTCCTATTGATGAACCACACTGAGACCTGTGTGAGCCCTGTGATGTGGCCACTGCCATTAGGTTCATACAACCCTGCACCCACTGGCTTGTGATCTTCCTGTATTCTGGATCATTGCATGTGGTTGCGTGAGTCTGAAGAGGGACTTAAGGACTAGTATTGGACTGGACTGGGATGTTTGCTTGATATGTAATTATTTCTTGATACGAAGCTCTGTCTTACACATATGAGTGTCTCTGGATTTGTATCTCTAGTTAGCCCAGCCTAACACAATGTGATTCTTAGTTCATGATTTTTAATCTTCATAGCAACTATATGAGAATGTCTTTTGCAGATGAGGGGAAAAAAAGCACATAGAGGTTAAATAATTTTCTGGAGACTGCATGGAAAGTAAATGGCAGAGCTAAGATCTGAATGCCAAATTAGAACCTATGCTTTTAACCTACTCACTCTTTTGCTTCGGTCTTTGTTATTGCGTGTTGCTATTAAGACAGTTCTGACTCATGTAGAACAGAACAACTATATGTAGAGCAGAACAAAATACTGCATGGTCCTTCTTCGTTATCATGATTGCTAACCTACCTAAATCCCTTGCCGCCCTTTGATTCCAGGGTTCTATCTGATTTTCCAGCACAGTATTCTGCAGCACAATATTTTGTTGTGGTTCATAGAGTTTTCACTGGTTTACTTCCAGAAGTAGATTGGTCTTTCTTTTTAGTTTATCTTAGTCTGGATGTTTTGCTAAAACCTATCTATCATGGATGACCTTGCTGATAGTAGAAATTCTGGTGGCATACCTTTCAGCATCATTGGTAACACGCAAGCCATAACAGTATAATGAATGGACAGATGGATGTGGGACACTATCTTATTTAGATTCTTTTAAGTAAGAACTATCTTGTCTTCATTCCTGTCTACCTTCAACATAGCATGATAACATGATGCCTTATGAGTTAGAAAGTATGCAATCAATATTTGCTTCATGGATGGTTTGACTGCATAGATAGGTTTCACAATATGTAAGGAAATATGAACAGATGTATGCATATATGTTTTAAGGAGTTTGTTTCTGTGGAAGGTTTGTTGGAACTACTGTGGCAGTCACCTAATCTGGTGTCAATTTGAAAATTAAGAGTTTAAGGATAGAGTCTAGCCTGGCAATCTGGAGATAGCCAATGAGACCTCTGTGTGGGCAGGGCCTTCTCCTCAGAGAATTCTGGGAAATCTAATACTACCTTCCTGGAAGCAGGAGACACTCACTCAGTCCCTTGGAGATACTTGACTAATAAGGCTGGCTCCCTGAGAGACATCCTTGAGGAGAAGCCACATGGACCTACCTGATATGACCAGAAACTTGGACCTAGAGAAGTCACGTGGAGACTCTTGCCAGCGCTGAGATGCTTACAACACCACTGGAGTTTCTACCCACTGGCTTGTGGTCATTCTGCATTTGGCATCATTGCATGTGTTTCATGAGTCTGAAGAGGACTTAGAGATTGGTATTGGACCTATGGGCTAATGTTGGACTTCTGACCTTGGACTAGACTGGGTTGGGATGTTTTCTTAATATACAGTTACCCTTTATTTCAAACTCTCTCTTATATACAAATGCATGTTTTTGAATTTTTTCTCTAATCTACCCGGATTAGCACAACTATGTATTTTTGGTTTTTTCTGTTTCTTAAGTGATGATGTTTCTGTGCCTCTACTAAACCATCTCCTCATTCTATACTCTATGTACAGTATTCTCATTTTTTCCCACTGCTAAGGTTTTGACCTGTGTGCCTTTGACTTCAAATATACCTGCAGCTGACTTATCTCCCTTGGGTTCTTAATTCAGTTTCTTCTGTAGACTTCCACTTTAATGTTTTACAGCATTTCCAATTCAGCATGTGTAACATCATAGTTGTCTTTATCTTTATAAACTATCATTATAACAGCCTTGGTCATGCTAGATTCCTTCTTTCCCTCTTTCAATTCTGTAATTCATTTCTATTCCCTTATCACTCATCTATTCTTGCTACTACTGCTTCTTAAATCTTTGTGGAGTCTGCCCTCTTTATTTTATATCCTATCTCACTGCCTCATTTCCTCTCTGATTATGGATCTTCCGTGACTTTTGTCACCATTGCTTTAGCACTAGATGATCCATGCTGTCATATTTTCTCTTCTATGATGCTTTTAGGACAGGACTAATACTTCCCACATTGTTTTGTACGGCCTTACTTATTTGCTCATTTCCTTTGCTAGTCTGTGAATCTTTGGGGACCATGATTTTGATCTTTTTCTTTTAAACCTCAGTGGCTAGTCCCATGTCGGCACATAGTAGGTTCTTGATAAGTATCGGCAAAGACAGTAGGACTTGTTAAGAGTGTGTGTGTCTTCTGAAGTCAACTTGATAACAATCAACAAAACCTCCTCCTCTTCCCAACATGTCTCTGGATTGTGCAAACTGTTTTGCCAAAAGATGATCAGTGTGAACTTATTGAGAGGTACCTTGGAAGAAAGGCCTGGTGATCTTCTCTGGAAAGGTCACAACCTTGACAACTCAATGGAGCAATTGTGTTGTGCACACAGGGACCACACATGAATGGGAATTGACAGCCTCTGACTACTGCTGTATACCAGTTCTTGGTCTTGAGTTTCATCTATTCTTCCAGTGCCAGTGTTTTTGTTTATTTGTTTTTTTTGGGGGGAGGCGGGGGCATCACTGCCTCTGGTGGTCATGGGAGCTACCCAACGTTTCTTCTGAGAGTCATGGCTGGATTTGAACCGCCAAGCCCGCAGGCTGCAGTCCCGCACTCAACCACTTATGCCACCGGGGCTTAGCCCTAGTGCCAGTGTTATAAAGGGATTACACTGTTTTAAATTGATCTACACATAGGTTTTTTTGGTTGCTGATTTAATACTAGAGGGCAAATGTGGGTAAAGGGTAAAATCCAGAAGAAATGAATGTAGCTTATTTTGTTCTTCAATTCAAAGGTACTTTCTAGTAAAAACTGTGTTTTATATTTCTGAGGACATTTGGATTCAGCCTTTTTGACATTTACTGAAAATGTATGAAGGGGCTTCAAAAAGTTCACGGAAAAGTTTCATTATCTGTACATTTCATTTTTCTATAAACTTTTTGAATCTCTTGTAGTTGTAATTAGCAAATGTTTTTACTAAAACTAAAAATTTCTTCTGGGTTAAGTAATGGAAATATTCATCGTGGGTGATGAATTTTCATACATATACTTGATAATTTTGGTATCTTTGGATGCATTTGATGAAGCTTCAAAAAGTATGTTGAAAAATGGAATGAAAAGCTGATGTACTTTTCCCATGAACTTTTTCGAAGTTTATGGTACATGTATGTGAAATCAGTAGTTATAACTTAATGACAAGAATGAATAGTATTTTTTCTTAAAGTTTAAAAAAAATCATTTATTTGGGGGATCTTATAGCTCTTATAGCAATCCACACATCAATTTTATTAAGCATATTTGTACATAGGTTGCAATCATCATTTTCGAAACTTTTTCTTTTCTTTTTTTTTTGGGGGGGGCATCACTGCCCTCTGGTGGTGGGAGTAGGAGGCCCAGCCTTTGCTCCTGTGGAGCTGGAATTGAACCTCCATGCCAGTGGGCCGCAGTCCTGCGCGCAACTACTACGCCACTGGGGCTCAGCCGAAACTTTTTTTTCTACTTATCAGCTCCTCTTTATTTCCCCTCTTCCCATCCACATGAACCTTTGAAAAATTGTAAATTATTATTATATCTTACACTATTCACTTTCTCCCTTTACCCATGTTTCTCCTATCCCTCTGGGGGCGGGGTTGGTGAATTCTACATTGATCATTGTGTTTGGTTCCCCTTTTCTCCACCTTTTCCCACCTTCCCCTACATTCATGGTATTGCTACTCCCATTATTGTTCTTGAGGGGGTTTTCTGTCCTGGAATTCATGTGTTGAGAGCTCTTATTTGTACCAGTGTACATGCTCTGGTCCAGTTGGATTTGTAAGGTGGAGTTGGGGTCGAGATAGTGGTGGGGCAAAGGCATCAAGGAACTCGTGGAATGTTGTGTGTTTCTTTGGTGTTATACTGGCTGGCTCCTCCCTTCCTTGTGGTCCTTCTGTGAGGGGATGTCTGGTGGTCCAACAGTCCAAACAGTCCAACAGTCCAACAGTCCAAAACAGATGGGTTTTGGGTCTCCATTCCAACACCCCTGGTTCACATCAATATGAATTTTTTTTTTTTGGGGGGGGAGGACTTCTGATACCTAATCCTGTCAACACTTTGTGATCACACAGGCTGTCTTTTAAATTTTTTATTTAAACTTTTTATTGTCAATTGGAGGAAGGTTTACAGAGCAGAGCATCAGTTTATTTTTAACACTTTTATTGGTATATAATTCATATATCATTCAATTCAACAGTTTATTCACATCAAGAAAAGTTTTGCATTCATCACCACACTCAGCAGATCATCAGTTTTATATTCAACAATGCTTACGCACATTCTTTTCCAGCCAGTCATTACACTCCTTTTAATGCAACATCGTTTATTCCACTTCCTCTTTGTGTATCAGATTTCTGTTCCTCTGTACTTAACCCACAGAATTTTGCCTTTGAGTAATGCTCCCCTTTTGATTTTAAAAGGTTGCATATTCTAACACTGAGTGGAAGTTGATTTCAGTTCCAGGTCTAAAGGGTGATTGAAGGCCATAGTCTTTGGGGTCCCACCAATATCTTTCCAACCAGTGAACCTAGTCTCTTTCATGATTTTGAGTTCTATCTTACACCCTTGCCCTCTTTCTATGCTGAATTTTTAATGTGATTCTTTCCAGAACAGTTGGTAATGGTAGCCAGGCACCACTTCTCTTCTGAGTTGCTGTTACTGATGTTTGTGTGGCCCATTTGGTCTAGTTGTTTCAGTTTCATCATTCTTCTTTTCTCTGGACAGAGAGATTCGTAGTTGCACTTTAGATGGCAGCTTATGAGCTTTTAAGACCACAGTTCCTAATCACTAAAGGAGGCTGTAGAACACTGTGAACTATATTCTGCTGATTGACCGTGGTGTCCCCAGACTAAGGTCCTGATCATTCAGGCCCAATGTATTCCCTCAAGGTGCTTCTTTATCTCTAAGAATAAATAGATTTGTCATGAGTTTCTTCTGATTTGTTCTTTTCTTTTTTTAAAAAAAGTCATTTTATTGGGGGCTCATACAACTCTTATCACAATCTTTACATACGTCCATTTTATGCCAAGCACATTTGTTGCCATGATCATTTGCAAAACATTGCTGTCAACTTATGCCCTTGGTATCACCTCCTTATCTTCCGTGCTCCCTCCCCACTCTCCCTCCCTCATGAACCCTTGATAATTTATAAATTATTATTATTTTGTCATATCTTACCCTGTCCAATGTCTCCCTTCACTCACTTCCCTGTTGTCTGTGCCCTGAGGAGGAGGTTATATCTAGATCCTTATAATCAGTTTCCCTTTTCTAACCCACCTTCCCGCCACCCTTCTGGTATTGCCATTCTTACTACTGGTCCTGAAGGGATGATCTCTCCTGTGTGTCCAGTTCCAATCTGTACCAGTGCACATCCTCTGGTCTAGGCAGATCTGTGAGGTGGAATTGGGATCCTGGTAGTGGGGAGGAAGAAGCATTGAAGAACTAGAGGAAAGTTGTTTGTTTCATCATTGCTGCACTGCAGCCTGACTGGCTCATCTCCTGTTCTTCCATATAAAGACATGTATTGAAGACCTGGCGTGTTAGAGGTGCTCTGCTCAGTAAGAGGGATACAAAGTTCACAAAGCCCTGGGTCATGCCTTTAGTTTACTTAATTTATTGAGAGATTGTCTGAGGAAATGGCATGAGAACCATATCTGACTTCCTCCGGTTTCGAAGGCGGATGATCCAAAGGCAGAAGTCTGATATGCCTCTACCCGCCCTCCTTTCAAGCCCTTTTTGGACGCCAACCCACTCTACTTCTATGGCTGGATTCCTGAACTCATTGCAGTGACCTCAGAACTCACAGACAATGCTCATGATTATGGTATTCATTAGGGGAGTAACAGGTTATAATTAAAATGAGAAATGCTCAGGTTACAATTGTTTAGTCAGGACAGTTTTTTTCTTCTTTCTGTTGTCCATAGGTAACCTTGGTCTCTGCCCTGTTCAGGCAAAGTTACAAAACTCTGCTACCAATACATGCCCAAAGGTCATTGCCATTTTGCTATATGCCTCAATCTGAAGTCACTCAGCTTTCTCTCTCTGGGTCAGGAAGCACTGCTTCCTCAATTAAGTAGCCTTTCTTAAGATTGGTAGTGAGACTCCCCCTCCTGCTTCTGAGATGGCTGGTTTTCTACCCAGAAAGATGGCATTCACAATTAACCCTGTTAGCATTCACTCACAGCTAAATCGTAATCTGATCAGTATCTTCTCCTACCTTTTTTAGAAAAATAATTTTATTAGGAGCTCTTACAGCTTTTATCACAGTCCATCCATTCATCCATTGTGTTAAGCACATTTGTATATGTGTTGCCATGTAATTTTCAGTATCAACTCCCTCTGCCCCTCATGAACCCTTGGTAATATATAATTTTTTTTACCATGTCTTACAGTGACTGCTTTTCTGTTGTTCTTCCACCTGGGAGGGGGTCTTTGCCTTTTTTTTTTTTTTTTTTGGCATCACTGCCTCTGGTGGTCGTGGGCGCTACCCAGTGCTGCTCCTGAGAGCCACTGCTGGATTTGAACTGCCAACCCCGCGGGCCGCAGTCCCGCACTCAACCACTTATGCCTCCGGGGCTCAGCCTGGGGTCATATATAGATCATAGTGATCCATTCCCCCCTACCTCCTCCACCTTCTCCTTCCCTTCCTTTCTCTACTTCCATTATTGGTCCTGAGGGATGTTTCTGTCCTGGATTCCCCGTGTTGCAAGTTCTTATCTGTACCAGTGTACATCCTCCAGTCTAGCCAAATTTGTAAGGTAGAATTGGGATCATGATAGTTGGGGGGAGGGGTGGGAAGAAGCATTAAAGAACTACAGGAAAGTTGTGTTTCAATTGTGCTATACTGCACCCTGACAAACTGGTTTGTCTCTTCTTGTGACCCTTCTGGAAGGGGTTGTCCAATGGTCTACAGATGGACTTTGGGTCTCTACTCCACTATCCCCCTCATTCACATTGATATGATTTTTTTTGTTCTGGGTCTTCGATGCCTGATACTTGATCCCATCAATACCTCATACTTACACAGGCTGGTGTGCTTTTTTCATGTGGGCTTTATTGCTTCTAAGCTAGATGGCTGCTTTTTGATTTTCAAACCTTTAAGATCCCAGATTTTATATCTTTTGATAGCCAGGCACCATCAGTTTTCTTCACCACACTTGCTTATGCACACATTTTGTCTTCAGCAATCATGTTGTGCCCCCACCTTCTTACCCACCAAGAAGGTGGGAGTCTGGTTATGGTTATGTGAGTCAGAGCTATGGCTACAAGAGCCATTTCCAGTTTAACCAGTGTTCTTTGTCTGGCTTTTTTATTTTTTGGACTTGTTTATCTGCTTCCCTAATAATTTACCACAGATCTCCTTCAAAACTTCCCAGTCTCCATAGACCATGTATTGTCCTCCAGTTCTTTCAATCCCCAAAGCCAGGCTGCTCTTGGTAACTTCTTTAATGTCTTCTTTGTTAAGTGCATTCTGTAGCCACCATTCCTCCCCTACCTCTGAAAATTAAATGTTTGATTCCTCTGCTTGAGTTCTTGATCTTTCTTCTTTTGCCTCTTCAAGAAATTTCACTGATTATGTTGTGTTATTTTCATCTTCTTTTTACTAATTCCTTCTTCTTATTTATTGATCTATTCATCATATTGAGATGATGACAAAAGTATGAATATTTGTTGAATGAATGAGTAAATCACTGTATCTTAAAAAAAAAAATCCCATAAAGCAAAACCTCCTGCTTCCTGTCAAGTTTCTGCTCTCCCTTTCACATACAACTTTATGACACTAATGGCCTTCTTCTTCCCTAACTATAAACAATCTGTGAAATATACTTGTTCCTTTTTTTTCTTCATTTTTATTGATTCCTTGCTCTATTTGATAATGTAGACTGCAGGCGTTTGCATCTTGTAGAACCTTTATTTGTTACACTTTCACAGTTCTGTTCTGCTTTGACTCTTTTTGTTTTCTCGGAACCTTCTAGTTTCCTTTCTTTCTTGTTACGTCATTCCTAGAGCTGACTTATTTCCCCCCTCATAATTATGATTGTTTACTCACTTTATCTCTACTTAATGCTTCTTCAATCTCTCACTCTTTTTTTTTTTTCTTAACACTGACTTGCATTTTGTTAGTGACTAATAACAGACCATCTATTCATGTACTTGTTGGCAATTTGAATATCTTCTTTGAAACAATGCCTATTCCAATCATTTGACCATTTTATATATCGATTGTCTTTGTGTTGTTGAGTTGTAGTATTTTGGGCATTAGACCCTTAGCAGGTGTATGTTTCACATTAGCTTAGCTGTGGGTTGAACTGAACCTACCCCAATCGCCCTGGATTTGCTTTCACTTTTTTTGCCTCATCTGGCTTTTAGCTTTCTTTGCTTCACTTCAGGTACTAGGATGCTATTTTCTCTGTGAATCCGTCAGAGTGATTAAAAGTAATGTCACTTGTCCTGTCTCGGTTCATAGATTCATTGGTTGATATTTCCTGCCACAACTGTTGACAATGACCCATTCTAGGTCAGACTCAATCTTAAGTCATCTCACTTGTTAGTGGGTCATTGATATATATTCAGTAGATGTTTGCTAAGTGACTAAAAGCAGATTATACTTTGATGCAATTGTTCTAAGGTTTGCAGGAGTTACTTGGCTTTATAAAGTGTCTATAAAATTACTAAGGAGCCATGTTTACCTTGGGAAAATTATGTTTATATAATTTTACATAGAGGAGTTATCACCTTTTTATTTCATTTAAAATACATACAATAACCCCCGAAATCCTGTCGGACTTGTACTTCATTCTATCCCCAATCTAAGAATCATTTCTTGTGAGAAACATGCCTGATACTCATTCTCATGAAGAGATCACTGAAGATACAGGGACTATCGCACAGACTTGTGAAGAGACTAAATAGTGCCATGCTATCAGAAAGAATAGCATCTGGGGCTTTAAACACTTGTTTACAGTGTTCAAACAAACAACTATCTAAGTGTGGTGTCAATTAAGTCCACATGGAAGAAACACACCAGCCAAGTGATCCAAGGATTATAAATAATCCAAATCTGAAGGAGGGAATGATAGCAGAGCTTAAATTATGAAAACTTGGTTTGCAGAAGATTCTAGATGACAGTGAAAGCCCACAATCTCTTTGCAGGGCCCACATGTGGATTAGACTTTGTGAGTCCTCTCCAGTCATAGTTGAGGGATGTGAGTAGCCCTATTATCAGATAACATTGTAAAGATGATGATGGCAGATACGTAGTTAGGTCAAGATGTGGTATCTTAGCATTGAATCCCCCCCTTGAACCATTTTAAAGCTGGTTGAGTTAAAAAAAAAACTAAAGGGGCACTACGTGTGGATAAAATCCCTGGTGAATTCCCTCCGACCCTGGACCAGGGATGTGTATAGCCTTGCCACCATGCAGAATACATTGTTAAGTGGATTGTTGCAGATACAATTGAGTTAAAATTTAGCATCCTATCATTTGATCTCCCTTATGATCCAAGTCAAATTTGTTGTACTTTTAAATACCTTTTGCTGTCTTTTTGATTGGGTTTTTTTTTTTTTTGATCTGTTTTGCTTTGTTATTTTTGGTAGACACATTACTCTCTTTACTCTCTGTATATGAAATCCAAGATAGGTAAATCTATAGGGACAGTAACTGGTCAGTGGTTCTTTGGGGAAGTTGGAGGGAAATGGGGAACTAATGTGGATGAGTACAAGAATGAAAATGTCCTAAAGCAGATTGTGCTGATGAATATACAACTCTTCTTGATGTGATTGAGCTATTGAATTGTATGATATGTGAGTTCCATGCCAATAAAACTGTTAGAAAAAACAGTTATGTTTGAATGAAAATTCAAACTTTATGTTTGAATGATTGTTTTGCTTTTTTGTCGCATCACTGCCAAAAATTTATTCTTGCATACCATAAAATGTAGGACAGTGAGCTGGAGTTAGAGGTAAAAAAAGTTTTGTTAAGATTAAAGGAGAAGAGAATGAAGTTCAAATCAGAACAGTATTGTTTTCAGTCCTAGCATTGTAAAGCTTTAATTTTGGCCTTGAAATATTTCACAGTTTAGCATTTGTTCTAGTCTGTTTCTCTTTGGTCGGGAACACGGGATCACTCAGTTTTGGCAGTCGTACTGTGTGAAAGGGCTGGGGTCAGCACTGCGGAGCAGAAATGGATCAATGAGCGATCAGATGAAAGGGAACAGGCTTTTAAAGAGTCTTTATTTATTGTTGGTGCAGTAAGACAAAATAAAGTAATTATAAGCTTGAACCGCTCACCGTGTTCTTGCTTCCGCCTTCTGCTCTCAAATGCTTTGCCAAATCAACCACATCAACCAGTTTTACAGAAAATGGATCACCGTTGTAAACTGTTCCTTTAGCTAATTTCTTAAGAAGATTCTTCAGAAATTCTCTTTCCTCTTTTCTTCCAAAAGGACATAAGTCTTCTTTGTACTTCTGTAAAGATTTTAAATGGCCGTTTGAAGAAAGCATGTAGCACGTCATACTTCAGTGAGCGGTAGAGCACAGCCCCCTATCTTTCAGCTGAACTGGAGGGAGGACTGTATTCCACTGGTGCTTGAAAAGATGATTTTTTTACTGCCAAGACAGATAACAAGCTGGAATTTTCCAGGATCAATAAATGACAAGTTGGATTATTGCCTCTGGCTCTTAAACAATGTAACATTCTTGAATTAAGGGCAGAAAAAGATTTAGGTAGTCCATGAAGGCGATCTACATTCTCTATATGAAGATGGGCTTGCTCTCTGTTCAGATTTTTCCTCAGTAAAATAAGAAGCAAAAGGCTGTTCCAAACCCTGAGCCTTTGCTCTCAAACTTGTGCTAGAATGTTACCCGGAGAGTAATGATTCTCTTTGCCAGTCACTATGGAAACTGGCCAAAGGTATGGTCCTATCCTTGCAGCTCTTTGGTGTGGTCTAAATAAAAGAGGTCCATCATGTTCACTTCTACTCTACAAATATATACTATTTAAAAATATTATTTAACAAAAGCAGCTTATTTAAGGGACAATAGGATATTTAAATAATATTTCTGGTAGCCTGTTTTATGCAGCGGAAATATTTTATGCAGCTGAATAGTACCTTGGCCAAGAAGCATTAATAAAAATTCTCTCTCATTCTAGATGGATATAAATCCACTGGTTTGTGATTTTTAAATTTTCTATTGGCCTTTGTGCAACAGCATCGCAAATGCTGTATTGTCACTTATCTGCTTAATGATGGAGGGACTGGCTATTGAAATTATGTCCAGGTACCCTGTATTATCATGCCTTTGCTTAGGGAGATGCAATTTAAGCAGTAGTGTCAGAGGTATGAAAGCTGAAAGCATCTGTGAGCAGTTAGGGTAATTAAGTATTCCAATATAATAGACACCCCCAGCACATTTTTCAAAATGATCAGTCTATGGCTGATGTTAAGGAAGGCTTTCCATTATGGAAACATGTCCAAGTTTGAGTTTTGACTCTCCCTCGTTATCCTCTTAGCGGGGAACTGATGCACACAGGAGGAAGATCTTCCCAGAAAGTCTCCGGGAGTTAAGTGCTTCATAGCCATACTCACTGCATTCCTGAGAGTTTGCTCTCTTTTCAAAGTCTAACCATGACTGATGGAATGAATTCTGGTGGCCCACTGGGTTCAGTGTTGGGCTGCTGACAGAAAAGTTGGCTATTAGAATCCATCAGCCATTCCATGGGAGCAAGATGAAAGAGTTTGCTTCCGTGAAGATTGACAGCTTGGAATCCCTCTGGAGCACTTCTACTCTGTCTTTGAGGACAGGTGTGAGTGTGAATAACCCTATGGCAGTGGATGGGACCAGGATTGAGGAGGTGAAATGGGAACTTGTATGAGTGTGACTTCCTTCTGGTTGTTTCAAATGACTTGTTTTCTTCTAACATTTTTAAAAATGTTAAGTATGACATCAAGAGAAAAGGTATGATACATGGCTTCCACAAATAGAGATAATTTTACTCATTCATTCAAGTTTCTACTGAGTGTCTATCAAGTGCTAGCCAAAGTGTGTCTTCAGGGATTTGTTGATATTCTAGTGGAGACGATACCACAAGTAAACCACTATTTGTAGGTAGTAATTAAAAACTATGAAAAATAATGGTGTAGTGTTAAGAGAATATGCAATGATGGAGGTACAATTTTAGATTCAGTTTTTAGGGGTAGTGTCTGAAGACAAGGCATTTAAGCAGAGATCTGGATGAATTGAGAAAGTGGGACATGATAAGAGCAGTAACTTCAAGGTTGAAACAACTTGCTTATTAGAAGGCCACCATGACCAGAATGGACTAGAATGGAAAGGTTGGCAGGAGGCATATTCCACAGAGCCTTAAAAACTATGGTAGAAATTTGGACTCTTTTCTAAATGGATCAAAGTTTGATGTGGACAGTAATGTAATCGAAAAGGACTGGATGTGCTATAGCGCATAGGTTATAGGCAACCAAGTTTGGGGTTAAAATCAAGAGCTGTGTTTAACACGTGTAACATTTAAAATGTATAATACACTCTTTAATAAATATGCTGACCATCGTCAGAGTATGTGATATTTATTACTATGGGATGACAATAGATGAACTTTAAGGCTTACTGAAGTTGTTAAATATGCAGAGATTTAGAGGGAGAGAGGGACTAAACTTCAACCTGGTGTGCCAAGACATGGATGCAACATACCAGCATGAAGCAGGGATCAATAGAGAGGTCTGCAGGGCTGGCCCTAGTCCCAACTATGTGGATATCCCTCCTCCCACCCCTTCCTCCCAAAGAATGCACCTCAGAGGGCAGCGTTGACACTAAAACTCAGGGAGAGGGGAACGTCTGATCAGAGCACACAGGAGCAAGTGAAGAAGGAAGGAGAGAAAGTGTAACATCCTGGCCCACCAAATCCTCGGGACAGTATTCTTGCTTAGCAGCAAGTGCACAGAGAGGACCATAAGGGTGGCCCCACCATGAGGCACAAAGTCCCTCACAGACTCATAGTACGATGGGGGAAACACTGGAGACACAGTGCAGGAATTCTGTCTGATCTGACCCCACTGCACTGAGGCAATAAACTAAGGGTGTGCAACAGAGCTGGAAGGGGAGCAAAAGCAATGAAGACCAGGGGAAAATCTCAAATAGACTTTGGGGCCAGGGAGTGGCACCCTATCAGACTCCACTGGAAAACACTCCTAAAAGTCAACGAAAAGACCTGGAACTAATTAGAGACTTTTCTTGTTTTGTCATTGGTTTGTTGCTTTGTTTTACTGTTTTATTTTTGTGCTTATGATTGTCTCTGCATGTCTATCTAGATATGATAGGTAGGATAAGCAATTGAGAAAACAATGGGACTGATAGTTTGGGGGCTACATAGGAGAGCCCAGACAGGGGAAAGGAAGGGGGTATGTCAACCAACCCAAGGACAAAGGAACAACAAGTGATCTAAAATTGATGGCAAGGAAAGTAATGATCAAGGGCAATGTAGCCAAGAGGAATTACTGAAACCCAAATGAAGGTTGAACATGATAGTGTGACAAGAGGGAAATAGAGGTCCAAATACAGGTATGTGTCTATGTAAATATATATATATTTAATGATAGGCAAATAGGTTTATGTACATATATTTATATGTTAACTATTAAGGTAGCAGATGGACATTGGGCCTCTACTCAAATACTCCCTTAATGCAAGAACATTTTGTTCTAATAACCCAGTATTCTATGATGCTCACTTTCCTGACAAAATCACTGAAGACAAAGTGAGTGCATAAGCAAATGTAAAGAAAGCTGATGGTGCCCAGCTATCAAACTATATAGCATCTGGAGTCTTAAAGGCTTGATGATCAACAAGTGACCATCTAGCTGACAAGCAAGAAAGCCCACATAGAAGAAGCACATCAGCCTGTGTGATCAAAAGGTGTCTCTGGGATCAGGCATCAAAGACCTAGAACAACAAGCCATATCAATGTGAATGTGTGTGTGGGAAGGGGGGTGCAGAGTAGAGACCCAAAGCCCATCCGTAGACAGTTGGACATCCTCTTTCAGAAGGGCCATAAGGAAGAGACAAGCCAGTCAGTGCAGTATAGCACTGATAAAGCATACAACTTTCCTCTGGTTCTTTAATGCTTCCTCCGCCACTATCATGACCCCGATTCTACTTTACAAATCCAGCTAGACTAGAGCATGTACACTGATACAGATAAGAGCTGGGAATCCAGGGCATACAAACCCTTCAGGATCAATAATGAGAGTAGCAATACAGGAGGGAAAGTGGAAGATGAGAGCAAAAGGGAGACCCACTCTCAGTGATTTACATTTACCCCCTCCCAAGGAAATGGACAGCAGAAAAGTGGGTGAAGGGAGACATCAGTTAGTTTAAGACATGAAAAAAAATAAAAAAAATAAATTATCAAGGGCTCATGAGGGAGGGAGGAAGAGTGGGGCAGGGGGGAAATGAGTTGATACCAAGGGCTCAAGTAGAGACAAAGTGTTTTGAAAATGATGGTGTCAAGATGGTGTACAGATGTGCTTGACAGAATTGATGTATGGATTTATGGATTGTGATAGGAGCTGTATGAATCCCCAATAAAGTGATTTTAAAAATATGCAGAGATTTTTAAAAAAAATTTTGGCTTTGGTTTTAAATGTTCTAATTGGTATAGCACATTGAATTTAAGCAGTTGTTAGCTATTTCGTTAGCCAATTCCTCCACTTATTTTTGGCTTAAAATAGTGGTAAGCTTTTTGGTGGTAAGTTCATTTAGACATTCTCTCAGGGCTTTAAAAAAAAAAGTCAGAATGAATCGGGACCTGATTAGAGTGGTATTTCCAAAAGCTACTGAGCATAGGCATTTTATCATGGTAGGGAAAAATTGAAAATTAATAGATGCCAGTGATAATAGGATAGAGGGGCCTTATTTATGAAGGGAGTATTTTAGTGAGCAAACACCAGCTGTGCATGACGAAGGGTGGCACCCATCCAAGGGAAGGACATTTTGAGGAAAATTTGTGTGCTTGCTTTTCATCAACAGAGAGGCTTTTTAGTTAGACTGCTGGTCTTTTTTCTTTTCCAAAGGATTACATTTCACAAGAAGCCTCAGACCACACAGATCATTCTAGTGGAGTGAGGTGGGGGTAGAGGCCATATTGGGGGTAAAATGGATAGCTGCAAAAGTACTGGAATAGATCTTTTTATAGAAACAGTGGTTCATAGGCATTTGGGTAGTTTGGAAGCATACCTTAATATTTCTTCACCATGTTATGAGAATTACTCAGCTTGACTATACATTCTTTTGAAATAATTTTCCCCATTATAAGTAATATTTGTTTTGAGCATGAGTGCTTACTTTGTGAAACTTGTCTGGCCATAGAAATTGTTTTTATAAAGGAGAAAAAAGGAATTTGGTCTCATTTTACTAAAGGACATGATTAATAGAAAGAAAAAAGGAAATGTGAGAATCTGGAGGCTACCAATCGCCTTGATGATAGGAGGATATTAAAGTCTGCAAAGAATAGCCTTGCTTGGAAACAAGTCCCATTCATGTTCTGAGAGTAGCTAACATCTGCCTCTGCCAGAATCTCCGCCATGCTACTGCTTCTCCCTGTAGTTAGGGCTCTCACATGTTCATATTTGCCGTAGAACTGATTGTGATGATGTAAATGATGTTTATTTTTATCCATGATTAGATAGGGAAGATGGAAGCCAGCTGTTGTTGAAGTGTGTGTCTCATGAAATAATGGAGGGAATAGGACATGAAAAGTAGTAAATTAAAGGTTGCGGAGAAGAGATACTAGGCTCTTACAATGGGTGGGACACATGCTTTGCGACTTTGAGTTTTGGCTCTGGAACAGAGTTGGATAGATTAAGCAATTAAATTACCCAGCCTATAGCTTTATAAAAATGCATTTGTGAAACTTGAGAATTCAGGATGTTCCTTTAAAGTAGTGGTTCTCAACTTGTGGGTCCTAGCCCCTTTGGGGGTCACCTGATTAATAACAGTGGCAAAATTACAGTAATGAAGTAGCAACAAAAATAATTTTATGGTTGGGGGTCACTACAACATAAGGTGACAAGGGTCGTGGCATGAGGAAAGTTCAGAACCACTGCTTTAAAGCATATTAATTAACTGCCAGCTTAGGTAGAATTCTCATCTGCATGGGAGAAAACTCACTGCCTATGTTAGTCCAGAGAGACTATAGAAACCAATTCAGAAACACGCGTATGTATATAAGGGAGAGGTTTATATACAAGAGGAATAGAACATTGAGAAAGCATCCCAACCCAGTCCAGTTCAAGTCCATAAGTCTGATATTAATCCATATGTCCGATACTAATCTATTAACCCTCTTTAGATTCATGAAGCACATGCAATCATACTAGGACAATCACAGACCAGTGAGTGCAGAGTCTTGTGTATCCAGTGGTGGTAGAAGCATCGCAGCACTGGAGGGGTCTCCCCGTGGCCTCCCAAGCATCTCAGCACTGGCAGGAGTCTCCATGAGGCTTCTCCAGCCCCATAGGTCTGATTCCATCAGGGTAAGCCCATGTGGCTTCTCTTCCGTCTTCTCCCAGACTCAGGGTCTATCAGCATGCTGCCATCTTGTCTTGTCAGTAGAGTATCTCCTAGGGACTGAGTTGATGGTCTCTCATCTCTATGGGGGGAAATATCATGAGATTTCCCAGAATTCTCAGAGAAAGCCATGCCCACACAGAGGTATCATTGACTATCTCCAGATTGACAGACTGTACTCCACCCCTACACGCTTAATCAAATTGGCACCCGAGTACGTGACAGCCATACTGCCGTCGAATCAGTTCCACTTCATAAGACTTGGACTTAGTTCCTGGCCAGAGCACTTCATGTGTAGCCCCCACGAATTTGTCAGTGGAGGCTTATGTGTTGCTCTGATGCTAAGTAGGTTTTAGCAGATTGTTTGGACAAAGAAGGATTAGGAAGGAAGGGCTGGCAATCTAATTCTGAAAATCACCCAAGAGAAACCCATTGTAGTGCAATGATTCGAATTGAAATAAGATGGCAGCAGTTTCTTCTGTTGTGTATGAGGTCACCATGAGCTGTGACTGACTCCATCACAACTAACAACAGCAATAGCAGCAAGAAGAGCGAGTTACAGGTTAGGCAGTCCCTGGGTGGTGCACAAGGTTAGTGTGCGTAGCTACTAACCTTAAGGCTAGAGGTTCAAGATGACCCAGAGGCACTTTGGAAGAAAAACCTGTTCACCTACTTGTGAAAAATCAGAGGTCACCATTAGTCAGAATCTGCTCAAGGGCATACAACTTATTATGCTTTACACATCCGGCATCCTGGTAAGAATTTTGGATAGAGTGATGACTAAGACAGTCCAAATTATTTATTTATGACTGTGGTAAGTGCCACAAAGAAGTGCTGATCTCAGGAGAGCATATCACAGTACACTGATCCTAATCCCAGGGTTGTAGGAAGACTTCCTTGAGGAAGCTTCACATATATCTGCCCTCCCACAAAGTATTATTCCTTTCTAACACGTTGCTCTAGTTCACTCACTTTTTTTTCAGGGTGATAACTATTTTTACTCCAAGTTATTATTTGCTTCCATTTTCATTTATCTTCTCCCAATTAGAATGAAAGCTCCTCAAAAGCAAGTGCCTTTGTGTCCAGACACCCTAACATCGGAAGGCACACAGGGAGCTAGCAGGACTGAAAGAGCTTCGGTGAGAAAGCGTTCTGTGTGAGAAGCAGCGTAGCTTTAAAGAAGTTTGCAATGTAGGCAAGAATGAGATCATTTAGGCCTTAAAGACTGTGTCAAGAGTTTTAGGGTTTATTCAGAAGGCAATGGGAATCAATTTTAAGAAAAAGTAGACATGGTTTGATTTGCTTAAAAATTACTGTGGTGCTATGTGGAGCATAGAAAGGGATGTTAGGGTGGATGAAAGGGAGATCAGCTTAAGCTATTAGACAAGAAAGCATGGTGATGGCCCGAATTAGGTAGTGGCAATGGAGAAGGAGGCAGAATTGAGAGGTGTTGGGAGAAGAGAGAGAGTGATCAGGGCTTCTTAATTGTACAACAGAGTTTCTCAGTGCATTTGAACAATAATATGCATATTAAATATAAACTCATGATACAAATTAAAAACTGCTTTAAAAGTCAGGTCAAGTGCTCACTTTGGCAGCACATATACTAAAGGTCAGGTCAATTATCTTGAAATTATAGATCTAGTACTTTAAATTTGAATTTGATTAGAATAGAGAAAAATACAGTTGCTTATTCAACTTTGTTTTTGTTTTTTTGGCATCACTGCCTTTGGTGGTCATGGGCGCTACCCAGTGCTGCTCCTGAGAGCCGCCGCTGGATTTGAACTGCCAAGTCCACGGGCTGCAGTCCCGCACTCAACCATTTACGCCACCGGGACTCAGCCCTATGCTTCAACTTTTTAAAAAAGTACAATTACTTCTCATGTGAAAGTGTAGCAAATGTGTTGAACATTTTCTGTCAACTTTTGCCCAAGATAGAAAACTCGTTACTTCTTTTTTGTATTTTTTTGCCTACTAATAGATAATGTATATCTTTGCTTAAAATGTGCTTTTGGTTGTGACTTTTTTTCTTATCTTTTTCCAACAGTTTTTATTGGCACATAGCTTACCTATTATACAATTGAGTAGTTCAATCATTCAATCATATCAAGGGTAATTGTATAATCTAAGTAGTGTTTTTTTTGTTCTTAAGCATCTTCATTGAGCTAGAAGTCACATAAGCCCTGTCATTCAGTCACTCATTTAGACACTGTTCATTAGAGTTTAGGGTATTCAGAGTTGTGTCATTGTCATGACACTTTACAACTTTCTCTTTACTCCAAAAAGAAACCCTGTTCTTCAAAGCCATCACCTTTCATTCCCCTTGTACCTTCCAGCTTCAGGTAACCAATTATTTACTGTCTGTCTCTATAGGGTTGCCTATTTGGATGTTTTCTGTTGGTGGAACCATACAATATGTGACCTTTTTCTATTGATTACTTAGCAAAATGTCTTTTTTTCTTTTTATTATTATTTTTAATAATTTTATTGGGGGCTCATACAGCTCTTACCACAATACATACGCACATTCGTTGTGTCAAGCACATTTGTACATTTGTTGCCATTATCATTTTCAGAACATTTCTGTATGATCCCTTGATATCAGGTCCTCTTTCCCCCCTCTCCCTCCGCCCCCCATCACGAATCCCTGGTAATTTAGAAATCATTATTTTTTCATGTCTTACATTGATGTCTTCTTCACCACTTTTCTGTTGTCCATCCCCCAGGGAGGTGGTTATATGAAGATCATTGTGATCCCCCTTTTTTGTTACTCTCATTATTGGTCCTGAGGGGTTTTTCCGTCCTGGATTCCCTGTTTCCAGCTCTCATCTGTACCCATGTAAATTCTCTGGTCTAGCTGAATTTGCAACGTGAATGGGAATCATGATAGTTGGGGTGGGGGCGAGAGGAAGCATTAAAGAACTAGAGGAAAGTAATATGTTTCATTGGTTTCTACTGCACCCTGACTGGCTTATCTCTTCCATGTGACCCTTCTGTAAGGGGATGTTCAATTGTCTACAGATGAACTTTGGGTCCCACACTGCACTCCCCCTCATTCACTTTGATATAATTTTTGTTCTGGGTCTTTGATGCCTGATATGTGATCCCATCGATAGCTCATCCCATTGACATCTCATGATCACACAGGCTAACAAAAGACTTAAATGCTTTTAAGGTTCAGCCATGCTGTATCATGTGTTAGCATTTTATTCCTTATTATTACTAAGTAATATTCCATTACTGGGTATGCCACATTTTATTAATCCATTTCATCAATTGATCAACAGTTGGGTTGTTTCCACTTTTGGCTTATGAATAATGCTGCTATGAAGGTTTGTGTACATGTTTTTGTGTGGCCATATGTTTTTAGTTTCCTTGGGTGTATGCCTATAAGTGAAATTGTTGGTTGTATGCAACTCTAGACTTAACCATTTGAGGAACGGCTAGATACTTTTCTGAAGGGATTGTACCATTGTGCATTCTACCCCGCATGTATAAGGATTCCAGTTTCACCAAATCCCCCCCAATGCTTGTCACTATCCACCTTTGAAGAGATAGTCATCTTGTTGATGTGTTAGGTGCTCTCCGTTAGCTCCTTTGTCATAAGGAGACTGTATAAATGATTATGGGTAAATTCCTATTGAGCCCTCTTGTGCTGGTCACCAGATGCTGACAGATACTTCACAAAATCTCCAGTCCTGTGGAATACAGATATATGTGAGGACTTTAAAAACATTCACGGAAAAACTCCATTATTAAAAAATTCCACTTCCCATGAAATTTTTAAAGTTTGTTTGTACTTATTGGCATCCTGGTAGTACAGTACAACCACACTCAACTACAAAGTGGTAGAAAAATGGTGTGTTCCTTTGTTCTGCTTATTTATCTTTAATGGAAGAAAAATTTCAGTAAGGGCTCTTTTAGCTTTATGGCTGAGTTTCAGATTCATGTTCCTATCTTAGCCATAAGGGACACTGGTAGAGCAGAAAGCTGGAAACTCTCCACTTGTATAGTAGTAGGTGGTTCTGCCAGCGGAGAGGAAGTTAGGGTTGAGTAAAAGAGACTTTTGAGTAACAACCAATAATATTCACAGGTGATAAAGCCTTCTATTTACTAGGAAATATTCAGAAACAGATTAGTAGAAAAGAAAGGTTTGAAGATGATACTAGGTGTTGGCGGTAAATGAAAAGGTGGTGATATTATTCACCAGGATGTATTTTTTATGTAAAATAAAATTGAGCCCATACTCTGAGTAACACATATTTACATCCAAAACTGTACATTTTGGCCCACCTTCTAATCCTGAAGCCAAATGGAACATGGAGGTATCATTGGAGGTTGTAGAAACAAACCCTGCACTGCAGAGTGTAACACAGGGTAGTCCGACAGAAACTGTACATCTTATATGGAAGCATGCTGTCTTGTCTTTCCCCTGTGGGAGCAGCTGGTGGATTTGAGCCACTGAACTTTTGGTTTACAGCCAAACATGTAACTGACTGTGCCACAGGGCCCCTTGGGGTCACAGAGTGGTTTTTAAATGTTGCTCCTAGAACTGGTGTTAGCTGTCCATATAAGAATCACCTGGGACCTTGTTAAATAAGTCAGAATCTCTGGGAATCGGTATTTTTAGGTCTGGGATTTGACCATTTATTTCTGTTAACAAGTTCCCCAGGTAATTCTGATGTACATAGGGTTGGGTACTTTTGTTTGGAAGAGCTTGGGCTCTACATTCACATAAACTTATGTTTGAATTCTAACTTTTCACTTATTAACTGTGTACACTTGGGCAAGTTGAACCTAGTCTTCCTGAAGCTTTAGGTTCTCATATGTGAAATGTGTAATAATAATAAGACCTCCTTCTCCAAAGCTATTGTAAAATATAGATAGTGCATTTGTAATGTGTGTAGCACAATGCCCAGCACATATTAAATATGCACTGACTAGTTCTTATTATGTGTGTTAACTTATAGTAGTTGCTGTGCATTTGATTTAACTTAGGAACACAGACTTCTATACAACTACAAAAAAAAGAAAGTAAGCCAAATATAATAGATTGTTTCTCTTGCTGCTTAGTATCTATTGTAATCTGTAAATTATTTCCTTTTGATCCTGCTAAATATTTTGTAGAGATGAGTGTTTGAGCCCTTTTTTACTCATAGCACTTTTGCCAGTATCTTTCCTTTGTAGTCTAAATAAGTATAAAATTGGCTAATATTCCAAGTCTGATTTCTTTGCAAACCTTAAATTAGATATGATTTTGCTTTTAAAATAGTAAAAAAAGTCAATATCATTTTGGATAAGAATGATAAGTGCACATTAAAGGACATTTTGTTTTTCTCAGAGCTTTTGTTATGTTGTTTTGTAAGGTATTTGGTGTGGTAAATAATTCCTTGTTGAGAATGGATGCTTATTTTCCTTGTTTCAGTGCATTAAGAGGTCTTGTGAAGAATAAAAGACACCAACATTTATTGAGTACTTACTCAGTTTGAATTAATTTGTCTCATTGGAGAGATGCAGCATGCTTTCTTTACTGGTAACGCGTGATTCTGGAGGCATAGTCACTGGGTTCCTCATCTCAGTTTTTGCATTTACAAATTGCCTGATCATGGGCAAGTTACTCGCTTTTCTGCTCTTTGTTTCTTCGCCAAGATTTATTGTATCCCCACCTCCTAGGTTGCTGTGAGGATTGAGTAAGCGTTTGACTGCTAACTGAAAGACTGACGGTTCAAATGTACCCCGTAGCTCCAAGGGAGAAAGATGAGGTGATCTACAACTTCAGATGATGGCTAAGAAAGCCCCATGGGACAGTGCTACTGTGCTTCATGGAGTTTCTATGGGTTGGGATCCATTCCACTGTGTCTCACAGCAAGAAGTGTCTGGCACTTATCTTTCTATCCAGGATCGGTTCATGGGTTGGAACTGCAGCCCAACATGTAGCCTTGGCTCCTGACCTGATCGCACTGCCGTCAGGTTGATTTTAACTCAGAGCAGCCTTATAGAGCAGGGTAGAACTGCCTCTTTAGTCCCCAAGACTGTACATCTTTGTGGGCGTAGAAAGCGTCATCTTTCTCCACGGAATGGCTGGTGGATTCATACTGTTGGTCTTGAGGTTAGCAACCCACTACTCCATCAGGTCTCCCTGCCTGGTGCATAGTGTTTATAAATATATTAGCTAGTCTTTCCTTAATCATCACCGATTCATACTGCTCTATAGTCCTCTAAAGTAGCTTAAACTTAAGGAAATTGAGGCTTCATTTGATTAAGCAATTTATTCAGAATCACCCATTTGCCTTTTCATAGGTTCCACTAAGCTTTGATATCTTATTAAAAAGCAAAAATAGTGATCACTAGGTAATTCTTATAGTACAAAATAACACTAGCTTTTAGAAAAAGAAATAAATTTCTATCTAGCAATAGAATAAGCTAAATGATTTTAATGTTGATTATTCATATTAAAAAGATTATTTACCCTTAATTTCAGATATAGCCTCAAAATATATCACAGTGCTCCATCTCTCACAGTATTCAACCTTTTTAGTTTCTTTAGTTCATTGCATGGGCACACAGAACTCACAGACAGTTCTCATGATTATGGAGTTTCTCATGGGATGTAGCAGGGACAGTTCAGGTGAAAAGACTCATGACACAGTTGTTCAGTCAGACCATGTGACAAGTTCTTTTTTGGGGGCCGCTAATACATGGCCAAAGGGCATGCTACTCTGCTGTGAGTCTCAATTTGAAGGCACTCAGTTCCAGCTCAATGGATCACCAAACACAGGTTCCCAAATTGTGTCCAGCAGCATCCCAGTTCACATATGTGAATATTAACACATATGTATATCCATCATTTAACGTTCATTATATTTGACACAGTGTGTGTTTATATATGTATCCTGAGTATATATACATATCCATTTTATCTTTCATTATAATATTTGACATTTACTTTCTTATTCCATATTTACACGCACACATAGACACACTCCATATTCACATGACATATTAAAAGAAAAAAAATTTTTTTTTGTGGGCATCACTGCCTCTGGTGGTCGTGGGCACTACCCAGTGCCACTCCTGAGAGCAGCTGCTGGATTTGAACTGCCAAGTCCTTGGGTTGCAGTCCCGCACTCAACCACTTACACCACCAGGGCTCAGCCAAAAGAAAATGTTTTATAAGATAATCTTTAGAAGCCTTGGTAGGGTAGTGCGTATATGTGGGACTATTTAAAACTACCCAGCCACTTCACAGGAGAAAGGTGAGGCTTTCTGAAGCCCATCGGGCCAGTTCAACTCTGCCCTCCCCTCCCTGTAAAGTTTCTATGAATGAGAATCTACTCAATGGCAAAAGGGTCTTTTTGTTTGTTTGTTTGAAAGATAATCTTCAGATTGGAAAAAAAAAAGTTATGAATTGCTTTTTCCTGTAAGTTCTGTGTAGTGTTAGGTAGAACATACACAGTCTGTTTTGAGATTTACAATGAGAAAGAAAGCAGTTTGAGGAGCTCTAAAGATGCTATTGGCTCAGTGTTTCCCCCTCACTACCCTCTGATTTGCCCTTTACATTTTTTTGGTAACTTCAGCACCTTGCCAACATTTCAGTCTCCCACTTTGTTCAAGAGAGTTGCCGATTTTGCTGGCAAGTTAGAACAGTTCTCCTAATTTTACATTTACTGCCTTTCCCTCCTCCCTTTTGTTGCTAACATATCAATGGGAAACTATTAAAAACCCTTTAACCTTCATTATCTGGTTCTGCTTATTGTGAAATTTCTCAGCTATTTCCCCCAGAAAAATTATTTCCTAAATTATTCCCCCTTGTCCCCTGAAAGTTGGCTTTCATCAGTTTTTCCCTTGTCATTGCTTTTCATCCATCACATCTTCTGAGAAGTGAGGAGGGCTCTTCTTCCTCAGCTGGGTGTGTTGGGCGAGCCCTTGCTTCTTCCCTGAGGCACAGGGAGCAAAGCGCAGATGGAGACATGGGTTTCAAACCCTGGTACTTGGCTGCTGGGATTTTGAGTCTGGAGGGTATGTCAAGTGTTCACTTCATAGCCACTTCCTGTGATTGCTACTTTGCTTGAGAAGAGCTGCTATCAGAATTATAAATGCTCTTCCCTGCATTGCAGTCTAGTTAAGGACATTCTCAAGGAATTTATGTTGGATTTTCACTGCTGTTGCTGCAGTACTTATATGTTTGGGGAAAGATTCTTATTTAGTTAGGTTTCTATGTCCCCAGGCTTAGATTTTTTGCAAGAAAATGACTGGTTGACATCACAAATAAAATGACTATTACTTCTAGGGGTTACTGTTTGTGACCATCTTTTGCTGCATTTTATGTATTACCATGGTGATAGAAGGTGTTCTGGTTTTCTCTGTATTTAGAGATTTTATTTATGAAAGCATTAATATACACACATATATATTTTGACTATGCAGGCAAGGATTTAAGATTTTTCTTAAAACAAAAACCAAAACCTCAGATATTTTACCCCTAATTCACTTTCCTAGTTGCTTATTCTGCTTTGGAAAGGAAAAAGATAACAACTTCTATGTAGTTTTTATATATTTAAAACCTTGCTAGTCACAAAGTTTAATTTACCCTCTTCCTCCATGTTATGTTAACTATTCCTTTATAGCAGTTTGTGTGACTGTTAACACAGCAAATTAGTTTCTCATTCAACGATTTATACATTTTGCATTTACCATCTTTCTAATAAGTCCTTTTGTATCATACTGCGGCTTTGGCTTTCAATGCTGTAGACAGTAGATTCTGACATAATTTTTATGGCAGCCTGCCATAGTCATTTTCTGTACTAGATTTTCTCCCAGAAAGTTCCATTTTTTTCCTTGCCTGGAATCAATAGGGAAATGGAGATGACAGTAGATTTTCTTGAGGAAAAGTGGTAGCTAGAATTTGACTGCAGAGAAACTTGTAACCCTTAAACACCCACATACTTTTATTTTGTACATGTTGCATGATTTTGAGCCTATAACGTAAAGTGCTGTTTTAGAAATATTAGGAGAAGGAATTTCATGAAATCATAATATGGCAATGAGAACCTTAGGGGTAATCTAGTTATCCTAATATTATCCAAAGGAATAAACTAAGGTTTATCCATTTGCTTGTTACTTCATTTATTCAACAAATAGTTGCAGTATTTAATGCGTACTGTTGCAGGTGCTTGAGGACATTTTTGTTGAATTAGCAATAAAGTGACAATAAGTGCAATAGACAAGTGAAATGATAAAAGGTGGTCATTTCTGGGTGGTGCAAATGGTTAACACTGGACTGCTGACTGAAAGCTTGGAGAGTTTGGAGTGTATTTAGAAGCATTTAGGAAAAAAGACCTGGTGATCTACTTTTGAAAAACCAGCCTTTGGGAACCCTGGAGTTCAGCTCTCACATGCCTTGAATCTCTTTATACTGCCTGGGAAGAAGGAGGAGGGGAAGAGCTTGAACTCAGAGTTTGTGATTTAAAATAAGTTATGCTCCCTAGAAGATAGAACACTTGAGTCAAGACTTGACAGAGGTGAGGGCATAGGCGATGTGACTGAGAGAAGAGAGTTTCAGGCAAAAGTGCCAACCTGTGTAAAGGACAAAAGGGGGGAGTCAGCCCAGTGTGTTCAAGGAGTTCTGAAAAGACCAGTGTGTCTGGAGTGGAATACAAAATGATGAAATTAACACGGCTGAAGGGTAGGGGAACAGTGAATAGGTGGAAGCTTTAGCTTTTACATATGGGAAATAGGGGGCCTGTTGAATTGATTGAATCAATTGAATTGATTATTTGACATGTTTCACCTGAATCATTCTGGTTACTATGTTGAGAAGAGATACTGGAGTAGGGTTGCCAAATTTAGCCTACAGGAGATCCAGTTAAATTTGAAGTTTAGAAACAATATAACATTAGCATTAATATGTGCTAGGAAATATTTGACTCTTCAGTTGAATGTTTTATCTATTTTTATTTTATTATCTCTTTATTATTTTAGCTCTTCAACATTACTGCTGATTATTATAGATATTATTACCATGATTCTACTGATTTCAAGACTTGGGACCTCCTAGCAAACTTTCATCTCTCTTGTTTTAGCTTTAAGATAACTGGGTATTTTCTTGTTATTGTTGTTGTTTTTCAATGTAGTAGTATTGTACTCTACAGTGTTACAAATGCAGTTTTCTGGACCTGGTTCATCCCTACTAGATGAGAAATTCTGGAGGTCGAGTAGTGACAAAGCACACAAAATCCTTACTCCTATTTAGCTTACGTTCTAGTGAGAGAGATGCAATATCAAAGAGAAGCAAGTAAGTATAATACGAAAACTGCTGATTGGTACTATGAAGAAAGCAGCAGCAAGAAGGGGGCTAGGAAATGTCCAGTCTGGTGGTGAATAGGT
Organism: Nesogale talazaci; assembly: GCA_004026705.1. Classification (NCBI taxonomy): domain Eukaryota; kingdom Metazoa; phylum Chordata; class Mammalia; order Afrosoricida; family Tenrecidae; genus Nesogale; species Nesogale talazaci. The sequence goes on along the minus strand of PVJH01012943.1, from coordinate 34,718 downwards.
TGCAAACGTAGATAGGCTGGCCAGTGAAAGTCTCTCTGCATGGTGATTTTTTTTTTAACTAAGGTCTGAACAAAAGGAAATAATTGGATACATATCTGGAGGAGCAGGATACTAGGCCAGAGGAACAGCAATTGTAATATCCTAGACTAGAAGCATGCCTGGTGTGGTGAAGAAAGCTGATGGTACCTGGCTATTAAAGGATATAGTGTCTGGGATCTTGAAGGCTTGTAGTCAAACAAGCAATCATATAGCAGGGAAGCAACAAAGTCACAAGAAAGAAGCATACTAGCCTGTGTGATCAAGAGATGTTGATAGAAAACAGTATGAGAAGTTGAAAAACAAGCAATTAAACAATGTGAAGGTATGGGGATGTAGTGGAGACCCCAAACTCACCTGCTAGTTAATTTTACAGTCCCTCTCAGAAAAGCCACATGAAAGGGATGATAGATGCAGAGTGTGGTATAGCACTGATGAAGCCCATAAATATCCTCTAGTTCATTAATATTTCCGCCCTTTACTGTTGTGTTTTTTATTTGTTTCACCTCATTAATCATGTTAGATTTACACATGCACATTTAGATTGTTCGATACATGAAACTCAAGATAATAACCCTTCAGAAACAGTAACTATAATGGATCCCTGAGAGAATGGGAAGTGAGGGAGGGTGAAGGGGGGGAAAGGGAAGAAGCTGATAGCATTGATGACTGTATAATCTCACTTGAGGGGAGCGAACAACAGAATTGTACATAAATGGATATAATGTATGGTGTAAGATGCCGCAAAAAAATTGGGCATGGGAGGGAAGAGATATAGGGGAACTGATATCAAGGAGTTCAAGAAGAAAGAAAATGTTTTGAAGCTGACTGTGTTAGCAATTGTACAATACTGCTTGATGTGATTGAACTATGGAGTATTATGACATCTTTTAAGAGCTCCCAATAAAATGATTAACAAAGGAAGAAAGAAAGCAACTACAAGTTGTCCTGTCTGGAGTGAAGGGGAAAAGGTGAAAGCAGTGGGTGAAGGAGCTTTGATAACTCACTCCGTGGCTCGGCAGCTCAACTGCTAACCAAAAGGTTGCCAGTTGAAACTCACCAACTGTGCATCGGAGCAAGTTGTGGTATTCTGCTTTTGTAAAGATTACAGCCAGGAGCTCTAGAACTGACACAACTCATTTAAAAAGTCATTTAACCATGGGGATGGGGAAAAGAAAGTGTTCTAAAATTGATTTTGGTAATGATTGTAGAACGCTTCTTGATATGATTGAATTGTGTGATATGTGGATTAAGTGCCAATAAAACGGTTAAAACTAAGATGATAGCCTTGGACATCTTATAGGGGAAGTTCTACTTGGTCCCTCAGGGTCGCTGAGTTGGGGCTGATCAGAGGCAGGACAGCAGCTGCTGCAAAGGAGGAGATGAAATGAGAGCCATCAGGCTGTGATTGCAGTTTCAGACTTTACTGTTCGGGTGTTGGAGAGAGATTTGGCTATGTTCCTGCTCTAGTGAACAGAAGAATAAATTCTTTCTGCTCTAAAATAGTCTTTAATTGGGAATCTTTTACTTCTTTTCCAATTTTACATTTTTGGCATTTCAGCAACCAATTAATTTGTCCTATGGGATTCGTCTGGAAATTTCATGAGCTTGTCTCTGGTTGTGGTACATCCAACCATATGAACCTTTCTCTCTATGATCTCATTTCTCCTCCTTTCTGATTGAATTTGATGATTTAAACCATAGGTTCCCAAGCTTATTTGGCTTACTGTCCCCTTTTCAGAAGAAAAACAACATATTCAGTACCTCTTGGCAATTTAAAACCGTGTGCCCACTATCCAAAATAAAGTATATATATCTGCTTTTGCAGCTCCCCTGGATTCTTCCAGTGCCCCTACAGGGTGGTGTCACTCACTTTGGTAAACACTGACTTAGACAATTTGTTGGTGAGCAGCAAGAAATTACTGTTATTGCTATGTCCGATCTTTAGCTCTTTGGTTAATTAGTTTCTAATATAATCCAGCTAGTAGAATTAAAAAAAAATTATTTTTTATTTTTTGGGGGTGGGGGGGGAGCATCACTGCCTCTGGTGGTCATGGGCGCTACCCAGTGCTGCACCTGAGAGCTGCCGCTGGATTTAAACCTCCAAGCCCGCAGGCCGCAGTCCTGCACTCAATCACTTACGCCACTGGGGCTCAGCCCCAGCTAGTAAAATTTAAGAAAGATATTTTTTCTCTACATGGGAGATTGAAATTCTTTTTTTTTCTTTTTTTGGGGGGAGGGGGGAGAAGGGGCATCACTACCCCCTGGTAGGAGTAGGAGGTCCAGCCTTGCTCCTGGAGAGCTGCTGCTGGATTTGAACCGCCAACCCAGTGGGCCGCAGTCCCACACTCAACCACTACGCCACTAGGGCTCAGCCTAGATTGAAATTCTTATGAATGACAATTTGATCTAAAACTAGGCAGAAAAAGAAGTGGCTCAAAATAACTTTCAGGATCATTTACAGGACCAGGATTAAAGTGAATGTGATACTAAGTAATCATAGGACTGGATACTTTTTTTTTTTTTAAGCAATGTTGTCCTCATTTCTGAGTTGCAAATACAACCCTTGGCCTTACATCTTCCGTCCCTGTTTTCTGTGAAGAGACTTAGCAGGCAGTTTGTGAATGGAGATTTTGAAGGAGTTCTGGTGGCGTGTGTCCTTGGTTTGAATTCACCAGCTGCTCTGAGGGAGAAAGATGAGGCTATCTACTCCTGTAAAGATTTAGAATCTTAGAAACCCACAGGGACAGTTGTACTCTGCCCTCTAGGGTTTGGTTTTGAGAGTTATGTTTTGTTTTGTTTTGTTTAATCATTTTATTGGGGGCTCATTCAACTCTTATCACAAGCCATCCATCCATCCATTGTGTCAAGCACATTTGTACATTTGTTGCCATCCTTATTCTCAAAACATTTGCTTTCTACTGGAGTCCTTGATATCAGCTCCTCCTAGGACTGGATACTTTTATGAAAAGGATAACCTTTTGATAGATCTTAATTATGTATTTACTTATACATTATTGTGCGGGACAGTTCTAAGAGGTTGTTTTGATGGGTTCTATTAGCAGCCAATATGGATAAAAGGAACATGTCATGAAGCTTTATAATCTTCTTTAGAATAAATTCTACTGGAAGAACAAAGCAGTATCAAAACTGTTGTTGGTACCTTTGAAATTCAACACGGGGTGGGGGAAAGAAGTTCTAGGATTTAAAATTACAGCTTTCATGCTGAAGTAATGAAACAGTATGATCACTGAATAATCCTGCCACCTTTTACAAATTTTTTTTTCCTTTTACAGATTTCACAGAGTGTTATAAATTATAAAGAAACAAGCCCAAACGGTATCTCAGGGTCTGATCTGTTTTGTTTTATGTTGTCTGCTAGGCTGTGAGTACGTCAGGAAAGTCAAAAGTAGTATATAATGTTAGATACAAACTGATTTGGTTAAGTTATGGTGACATTAGAGACAGCAATCACACTTTACTGTAATGAGTTCCATTTATTTTTGCTAATAATCATTTTCTTTATCTGTTTATTTGGTGAGACTTGTATAGTGATTATTCATTTATATCTGGATGAAATTAAAGATTAAAGAAACCCTAATTGAAGCTTTCTTGACTAAGTATAATGAGGAGGAGTGAGGCAGAAAGGAGCCGTAAAACTTGGCTCGTTAGACAACCAGCTGCCGACATTTATTTATCGTCATTCACCTTGCTCATTTATTTGTGTGAAATAGAAAACTGCCTGAAAGACTGTTTATACATATAAAATGCGAGCCTATTTAAAAGTAATGGAGTAAATTATGAAGCATAAATGGAGTTTATCTGACACCCCTGTAACATCATTGAATTCTATATGGAAAATTTGCTTAAGCTAATTTTTGAAGCTATGCTAATGTTATTGGTCAAGTAGCTGTGCCAATTCTAAGTATAATATGTCTTAATTAACATAAGCTGTTTATGGACACAGGTGTTTCTGTTAGTGGACATTGATTTTAATCATGCTATATAAAACATATGCCGGCTATGCTAACTTAGTTCTATGAATGAGACAGTCTGAAAGTGTATTTTTCGTGATTAAAAAAAAATTAACCAATTAAGAATAAAGAAGTAAATCTATATTTAGGTAGCTCTTCTGATATGCTGCTTGACTTTGTACCAAAATGACATTGTGTAGTGATTGAAAATCTAGGTCATTGAAAAATTTATTCTCTAATTCATGTGTGGCGAACTATGACCCATTATTTTTGTAAATAAAGTTTTATTGTAGCACTGCTGTGTAGAATTTACATATTATCTGTGCTTTGGTGTTACAGTGGCCAAAATCAGAGTTTCCACAGAGACCCTATGGCCTACTGTTCCTAAAGTTTTATTGGCACTTCTCCCACATATTGTACAATTCAATAGTTCAGTCACATCAAGAGGAATTGTACAAAAATTACCACAATTGATTTTAGAACATTTCTTTTACTTACATATTATCTGTTTCCATTTTGATGCTTACATGCAGCATAAAGGAGAATATGTTAGAGAACTTTTAACACATGGAATTATCAGCTTTGTTAGATCTAGTCTTTTTTTGTTTGTTTGTTAATTTGTTTGTGGCATCACTGCCAGGTCTAGTCTTTTGGAACCAGAAGAACCCTAAAGTCTTGTACCTCTGCTCCTTCATTTCCTGTTCTGGGATAATGTTGTACAAATATTCTGTTCACTACAACCATGGCACATATTCAAACAGATCTCTGAGGTCCAACTAGTTAACTCAGTTACGTTTTGAACCCCTGTGTCAAGGGCTCACTTTTAGACAGCATGGTTATCTTCCAACATAGATTTTCCTCTTTTAATGATAGTACTATATGTAGGTATCATTAGAAGATTCTTTGAAATATGGGACCTGGTGTCTTGTCACTATTATAAAACCAGTATTTATGTGGATAAGAGAATAAGGAAAAGTCACTAAGGTTTTTGTTTTTGTTATATTTATTGTTTTGTGGTAGTTACCTTCCTTGGAAGGTATCCCAAGAAGGGGCAATTGTAGGATGAGAGCTATAGCTTTAGTAGCCTATTAGACAGTAGCATTAATAATTAGCCATATTGCTAAGGGACTTAGGCCCTCTCATTTGAAAATTAAAAAAAAATCAAAACAAAACAACTTATTTTTTCTTTTTAAATCCCTTTTTTGGGGTTTAAACAACTCTTATCACAATCCATATATTCGTCCATTCTGTCAAGTATATTTGTACATTTGTTGCTATTCATTCCCAAAACATTTTCTTTTTTTAAAATCATTCTATCGTGGATTCATACAACTCTTACCACAATCCATACATATATCCATCATGTCAAGCACGTTTGTACATCTGTTGCCATCATCATTCTCAAAGCATTTGCTTTCTACTTGAGTGCTTGGTTTCAGCTCTTCATTTTATCCCTTCCTTCCCCGCTCCTCCCTCATTAACCCTTGATAAATTTACAAATCTCCCTCCACCCACTTTTCTACTGTCCTTCCCCCAGGGAGGGGGTTATATGTAGATCCTTGTAATCAGTTCCCCCTTTCTACCCTACCTTCCCTCCACTCTCCTGGTATCACTACTCTCACCTCTGGTCCTGAGCGGTTTATCTGTCCTGGATTCCCCTTGTTTCCAGTTCCTATCTGTACCAGTATATATCCTCTGTTCTAGCCGGATTTGTAAGGTAGAATTAGGATCATGATAGTTGGATGGGGGAGGAAGCATTTAAGAACTAGTGGAAAGTTGTATGTTTCAACCTTGCTACACTGAACCTTGACTGGCTCATCTCCTCCCTGTGACCCTTCTATAAGGGGATGTCCAGTTGCCTACAGATGGATTTTGGGTTCCCATACCACACTCCCCCTCATTCACGCTGATATAATTTTTTTTTTTTGTAACTGCTAACTGATCCCTTCCACACCTTGTTATCACACAGGCTAGTGTGCTTCTTCCATGTGAACTTTGTTGTTTCTAAGCTAGATGGCCCTTTTTTATCTTCAAGCCTTTAAGCTCCAGATGCTACATTTTTCAATAGCTGGTGTGGCAGTCATTAATCTTGTATCAGTTTCAAGATTGGGAGTGTAGGGGTGGAGTCTAGCTTGCTAATCTGGAGATAGCCAGTAAGATCACTGTGTTGGACATGGCTTTCTCCTGAGAATTCTGGGAAATCTGGCTGTATTTTCCCCTTGGAGATGAGAGACTTATGACTCAGTCCCTTGGAGATGCTCTACTGACAAGACATAGGCTGACTCCCTGTGAGACATTGCAGAGGAGAAGCCACATGGGCTCACCCTGATGGCATCAGAATTCTGAAGCCGAGAAAGCCATGTAGAGATTCCTCCCAGTGCTGAGATGCTTGAGAAGCCACAGAGAGGCCCCTGCCAGTGCTGAGATGCTACCACCACTGAATACGGAAGACTCTGCACCCATTGACCTATGATTGTCCTGGCACCATTGCATATGTTTCATGAATCTGAAGAAGACCTTATAGACTGGTATTGGACATATGGACTAATATCAGACTTGTGGGCTTGGACTTGATTGGGTTGGGGTACTTTCTCAATGTTCCTTTCCTCTTGTATATAAGTCTCTCCCTTATATACATATGTGTGTTCATGAATTTGTTTCTCTAGTCTACCCGGACTAATACAGCAGAGCACCATCACCTTTCTTCCCCACATTTGCTCATGTATACATTTGTCTTCAGTGATTGTGTCGGGAAGGTGAGCATCATTGAATGGCAATTTGATAGAACAAAGTGCTCTTGCATTGAGGGATTACATAAGTGGATGCCTAATGTCCATCGTACCTTAATACTAAATCTATACATATATGCATGTAGATCTATTTCCCCATCCTGATATGTAAATATATTTATATATTTATGCTTTTATTTAGACTTTTATAAATGCCCTTTGCCTCCTAGTTCTTTCCTCTATTTCTTTTTACTTCCCTCTTGGCCCACTATCATACACAGCCTTCTTTGGGTCTCAGTAGTTCTTCTCAGTGCCTTGCCTTGATCAAGCCCCGTCAGGCCGGTTATACCCTCCTCACCACTGATTTTGGGTCACTTGTTGTTCCCTTGTCCTTGTGTTAAAACAACTAATTTTGTGCTAAATTCTTTTAGTGATGGTTTAAAAATATATAAAATGGGTCAAAATTTCTCACTTTCTGTTTTTTTAGCGCTAAAACCTAAATTTATTAAGCCCAAATTTCTTAAGCCACCCTCTTTTTAAAAGTAAAATAGCCTTCCCATTTTCTCATTTATTTTTTAATAATCTGAACTTTTGGTAGAGGCAAATACTAATCTCCCCCCTCAACCCCTCTAGAACTCTGTTACATATACTCAATGATTTATTTATTTATTTATTTATTTATTTATTTATTTATGGCATCACTGCCCTCTTGTGGGAGTAGGAGGCCCAGCCTTGCTCTTGGAGAATTGCTGCTGGATTTGAACCGTGAACCCACTGGGCCACAGTCCCGCACACAACCACTACACCAACGGGGCTCAGTCTAATGGTCTTTTTTAAAACTAAGTTTGTATCAGTATAATGTTAGGAATATAAAATGGTCACTTTATCTTGTTTTGTATATTTATTAGTAACTGAGAGGTTTAAAAGGTAATTTTGTGCCTGGAAAGAGGTAGATTATGTGAAAGATGATGAGGGAAGATTTTAGTTTTTCCTTCCAAGTTTTGGAGATGTTAAGAGTTTATCTTGCTATGGTACAGTAGGGAGTTCTGCAGTTTTTCCAAAGAAAAACCCAAACACATGTATATAATTATTAATATTGTACATATATGTATTTTTCCTTTTTGTTGATGAACAAAGCAAGCAGTGGAGAAGGATGAAAGTGTCATCTGGGAACTGTGAGTTTTGTTTCCCATCACTTGGGTAAGCTGCAGGTTAACTAGTGGCAAGAGAGCAGTCAGGAAGGGGTGTTCTGCCTTTGAGAAGCTGGATTTTCAGTGTCAGTCGTCTATGAGCTTTCCATCTGGCCGGGTGTTTAACTGTGACCTGCACGTATTGCGTGCCTTGGATTGTCTGCCAGAATCTTTGTTGAATCTCACTTCTGCCGGCTCGGCGTCATTCTCCTTATTGTAATACCTCACTTGCTTTGTGTTATGGTTTGGTTTCCAGCTTTCATTTTCATTTTGTTTCCTTTGATGCGTTACACAGTTTTTCCAAAGGTCAGTGTTTCCAACTTCTTTGGGTTTAGCTTTTCATTGTAGGTCATCATTTTAACAATGTGTTGGTGCAGGTCATTGGTTGTGAAAGTCATGTTCAGATAAAAATCATCCTCGTGTATTTGAGACTCTATGGGAGACCTTGACCACAATATGTGAAGCACGTGAGGTAGCTTTCTCTATTGTTTATCCAGAGAGAAATGAGCCAAATCTGATAAAATGTATTTACCTAAGCAGCTTACTCTCCTTTATCCTCACTGTTGCTTAGGATGTTTAGGCTGTGATTTTGGAGTGGCTCAGATTTTTGTTTCTGTAGGCAGATATACAGTTGCTATGTGCCTTCTCTTCGATGAAGCGTGGGAATCATCTTATGGGAAATTCTTTTTCTTACAGTCAAAGAATGTCGGTTTGTTAGATGTGGATGTATATGGCCCTTCAGTTCCAAAGATGATGAATCTGAGAGGAAATCCAGAATTATCGCAAAGTAAGTAAAGAACACAGACATTCTGGTAAGAGCTTCTTTTTTTATTTAGTGTGGGCCTGGTGTCAGGCTTTCTGCCAGGCACTATTCGTCTGTCACACACAGTGGAGAGTCAGGATGCAGAAACCAGGCTCTGGCGCACCCTGTCCAGCCGGACTCCCAGCTCTGCTACTTCCTTAGCCCCCTTCCCCTCTTGCCGTCTCTTTCTCTGCCATAGTGAATACAGGGTCAAAGGAATTGCTCTTGCCAGACGTTTATGCTGCGGATTAATACAGATGTATTACCATGCGTGGGCCATAGCAAGATAGCAAAGGGTTAGCTCATTATCATTGTTTTTCAGTGTACGTGCTGCCGAAGCGAGCACTATCACTGTTTCTTCACATTAAATGTGCAGAGGTATGGGAATATATGAGTAGAAAGTATAAAGTGTACTAGAAACAGGCAAAAATATTTTCTCCAATCTGATTTTTGTTAGAATTGTTCGAAAATGCATACAGTGAGCCTTTGAACATTGCTTTCTTTCCCTACCCTGTTTACTACCACCAAGAGGAAAAAGTTAATTCTTTGAAGGAACTTTTGATGCTTACTGCTCATATCATTTCCTTTTCCTAGAGAGCTGTGCAATATAACTATATTGCATTAATAAGAAAGAAATGCTTGCAATGAATAACATGGTGGTAGACTTATCTGACCTCTTCTGGCTCCTCAGACATAACTCTGTGCTTCATCCGTCATTACCCATTTTGACATCAGCTGTTCCTTCCCTGCCACTTCACATCTCTGTTGGGTTTGAGGACTGGTTGCAGCAGCCACACAGAACTCACAGGCAGTACTAAAAATTAATGGGGTGTGATTTAACTAGGGGCACAATTCAGGATTAAGGAGCAGTAAAGATACAGTCCTCAGTGTCCTTAGCCAGCAGCCAAGCCTCTCTGGTTCTCAGCCTCCCAGCCTTGTGGTAGTAAAGACTCTTTTGCTGCTGTTAGTCTCTCAGCCTGATGATTCCTTGGTTTTGGCCTCCATCAGCCAGGAAGCCAGCCTTCCCACCACGCTGTTTCACCATTCTATAGTCTCAGGCCAGAGAAGTAGAAGGCATCCCATAGTTTTGGTGCAGTTCCTCAGAGTCTCTGTGGCACAGTCTGGGATGCATCTGGTGTAGGTGGCCTCCGCCTCTTTGGACAGAGATCTTGAGCATGCTCTTTTGAAGTTCTCAGGATTTCTTGCCCCCTGCTTCAGAGGCGACCCCTTCTTAATAGCCAGGGTGGCGGTAATGAAAATTGACCATTTCCTTCTCTTAGTGTTACACATGCTTTGTTTGGTGAGAGTTAGAGACTGGGGTAGAAGAACCAAATTAAGAAATGCCACTATACCACAATGCTGCAAAAAAAAAAAAAAAAAAAAAAAAGAGTCTAGGACACAAACTGACTGTATTTATTAAAAGATTTCCCACCCCCAAAACCATTTTATTAGGAACTAATCTAGACATCATATTATTCTATAGTTCAGTCATATTAAGAAGTGTTGTACAATCACTACCACAATCAGTTCCAGGACATTTTCTTCTTTCTTGAACTCCTTAATGTCAGTCTCCCCCTTATCTATCACCTCTCCTCCCGTACCCCACAGGAATCTTATTCTACTTGTCTCTATGGATTCACCTATCCTAACTTGAAAAGCATATGAGTCAAGAAGATACATATTTTTTTAATCATCAATGCACACAATAGAGGTAGTTTTTCTTTTCTGTAATCAATGAAAGTTAGACATTGTCACTATTGATTTTAGGCATTTATGTTTGAGGGTTAGGTGTTGTTTCGTTCTGTATATTGTCCTTATAAAACAACAAAGACTCTCCCTAGTATTATGAAAGAAGCTTGGTGAGCTAGTCATGCTAGCTTTGATGCCAGAAGCTTTATATGGCAAGTACCCTATTGAGCAGTTTTCCTGTTTCATGAAAACATAAAATTTTTTCTTACTAAATTTAATCATTTTATTGGGTGCTCATACATCGCTTTTCATCATACATAGTTCAATACATAGTTACATATAATGTGCCAAGCACCTCCACCTGCCTGTTCTTGTCAACATTCTCCCAACATCTGCTTTTCCACTTGGGCCCTTGATATGAGCCCCCCCTCCAAACTTTGCCCCTTCCTTCCCCCTCCAAACTTTCCCCCCTCTCCCCCAGTCCTCATTACTCTGCAGTCATTATTGTTTTGTCATATCTTACACTGCCTGACATCTCCCCCTGCCCACTCCTCCCTATGTCTGTCCTCCAGATAGGAGACATTCTGCAGATCCCCATAGCTGGCTTCCTCTCTCCAACCGACCCTCCCTCCACCTATCCAGCAGCTCCACTCCCACCACTGACCCCCAGGGGTTCATCCACCCCGAGTTCCCTGTGTTTCCAGCTCCCATCTCCGCCAGTGCACCTCCTCCAGTCCAGCAGAAACTGCATGGCAGAGTTGGGACCATGGTGGTTGGGGGGAGGAAATCTTCAGGAAATAGAGGAAAGTTTTGTGCTTCATTGCTACCTCACTGCCCCTTGACTGACCCATCTCCTCCCCTTGACTCCCCAATAAGGGGGTGTCCAATTGCCCACAAGTGGGCTTTGGGTCCCCACCCTGTTCTCCCCCTCATTGTTACTGATTTAATCCTTGTTCTTTGATGTTTGATGTCTGCTCCCTTCGACCCTCATGATCACACAGGTTGGTGATCTTCTATGTGCACTTTGCTGTTTCTGCGCTCGATGGCCACTTGTTCACCTTCTAGCCTTTAAGGTCCCAGATACTTATCGTTTGTTGGTTGGGCGCCATCAGTTTCCTCGGCTCTGCCTGCCTCTGCACCCTTTTGTCCTCAGCGATCATGACAGGAGGATGAGCACTTAACAATATGTTTTTTTGTTCTTTGATGCCTGATAGCCTGGTTCTTTCCACCCCTCATGGTCGCACAGGCTGGTGTGCTTCTTTTATGGTAGGCCTTGTTGCACTGTTTCCTTATCCTCAAGCCTTTGAGGCCTTAGGCATTATGTCTTGATAGCCGGGTACCATTAGCCATCTTCACCACCCTTTCTCCTGTCCCCACTTGTCCTCTCAGGAAGGTGCATACACAGTAATATTGGATTTTTTCCTGTTTGATGCCTGAGACCTGATCCTTTTGACTCCTCTCGGCCACACTGGCTGGTGTGCTTCTTCCGTGTGCACTTGGATACTTCTCAGCTAGTTGGCTGAAAACATAAATCCAAACAGCTAACTTTCTAGGTGTTTTTGTTCTTTGGTGGAATGCATACTTAGTTTGTAGGTGCATGACATAAGCCTACATGTCAGACATTCACAAAGATGGACTAATGAATTTTACGTGCTTTAAATGATAGACTCATTATATCTGTCTCTTGATTAAAGCCCTGTGAGAACCGGTGCTGCATGTAGCACACGAGTGATGGCAAAATGGAGTGCTGGGTGTCAGTCTTCTCATGGGTCTGCCAACATGCCTACTTGACATGAACTTTAATTTCTTCTTGTTTTACTGGAACTGTAATCTTAAAGTTGATGTTTGCAAATTGGCTGCCATTAAATAGGCATACTTATAAAGATGAGAGAATAAGCCAGCAAAGAGCACTTTGTGTGTGTGTTGACAAGCTGATCTTAAGTCCTTCAAGGAGTGCACTGAACAACTGAGGCATGAGCTCTAAAGAATGTGGATTATTCAAAGCCCAACTTGTACCTTATTTTTTGAATCTTAGGAAAGCTTGTCATCATTAGACTAATTGGCATCATTTTGACATTTCTGTATTTTATCATGTGAGTTTTCTATTACTGAAAACACAATGTGACATAACATTATTTAATTAACACTACACATTTAGCAAAAAAGAAAAACTGTGAAAGATAGATTTTAGCTATTAAGATTCTGGGGAGATAATGCCAACAAGCTGTGTCCCAGTTGTATATATTTTCTTGGACAAAATAAAACATAAGAAAAAACGTAGACTCGGCTCTTAGTCTATGCTAACCCGAGAAGTGGTCTAATTTTGAGATTGCCCAGTTTTCTTCATTATTTAAACAAATGTGTAGTAAATCAAAATCACATTCTGTGTCATTGAGTCAGTGCTGACTCAGTGACTCTATAGGACAGGCTAGAACTACCCCTGTGAGTTTCCAAGACGGTCACTTTTTTGTGTGTGTGGGCATCACTGCCCTCTGTGGCCCTGCTCCCACCTGGAGAACTGCTGTTGGATTTGAACCACCAACCCAGTGGGCTGCAGTCCCCCACACAACCACTATACCACCGGGGCTCAGCCCGTCAGTCACTTTTTATGGGAGTAGAAAGCCTTGTCTGTCTCCCTCAGAGTGGCTAGTGGTTTACGTCAACTTATTCATTTAAAAATACCATTTAGAGGTGGCAGATTCTAGACTTACACTCATTCTCTTCATAATCAACTTTTATTTGGGGGAAGAGTCTAGAAAAAAACTGGCAATTACATGACATTTCAGCCTTAATTACAAAAAAAGTACTTCATTCTGCAGAAGTTAAATCAGTAATTGAAAAAAGTTTATAATAGAGTTTCACTTCTTTAAGTTGAGAATGCTTTTATTAGCTTAAAATGATAATAGTGATTTATCCATGTTATTATGCAAAGTCATGGTAATAAAAGTATAGATGATTTATAAAAATATACAAAATTCTTAACAGGTTGACCTCATAGTTTCTGCAAGTGACCAATTGCTGTGAGAACCTAATGAAATTTGAGTAATATCCACATATATTTGGGAAACTAGGAGTTAAGCATGACTATAATCTTTACATTATTATACGTGATATATGTAACATATGTAACATATGTAACATATGTAATATGTATATAGTATGTATATATTATATGTAATATATGTAATATATGTAATATATAATGTATATGTACATTATTATATTACATGACTATAATCTTTACAATATTACTTCATTTTAGCTTTTCATAACCCATAACCCAATCTGAGGCCTAGCAGTTGAGTAGAAAGGTTTTCAGTGGAAAAGATGAGTATTAATGGCAGTTGCACACAGTGTCTTACTTTATTTCATGACTGTAATACTGAGTTTGTGATCGGATTTCACTCATCTTTCAAAGGTAACTCTTAATGGTGGAAATATCTGCTCTCTCAGTTTTGGGATGCTCAGTCACCTTTAGAATCTATTGGTTTTTACCACTGAGTGCCTTTTGATGCACTTCGTTCTTAAGATAGGACATTCTGAAGGCCTGAAAGAGAGCACTAAAAATGGGTATGTCAAGTAAGTTTATTGAGAATGACACAATGTTTATTGTCTAAATATAGGTCTTTTTTTGGGGGGGAGAGGAACCACCTAGCCTTGTCTATTGTTGTGGAAGAGTGGTTTTGTGTTCACATCACCATATTCTGCTCTATCTTAGAGTGGTAAGCTTTCTAAGTTTAGAAATTATGTGTGTATGGGCTTATGAGGCGGAAAAATTCTCAAAATTATCCTGGGCAAATGACCTTTCATAGTAGCTGCTGCCAGTAAGAATGACAATACATGGATTAAAACTCCTTATAGGTAATATGAGTGTATAAAGAATGAGAGAGAACTCTAGTTATTCCTGAAGTCGCCATACAGTTTCCTTGTCTGAAAGAGTGACATGTTGCTGAAGTTGTTAAGGATGGTCAGATTCTGGCCCAGTCGAGAAAGAGCTCCCTAACTTCTTATGAGTTACAACTTCTTAGGGTCATTATCTTGTGTATTATTATTTGTTCAGCTGAAGCTAGAGTTCCTTTGTTTATCTGTGGAGAAGTTTTTATATTCCATAATTATTAGAGTTCTTTAAGAATTACTTTTTATGGTTATTTTCTTGTATTCTATTTAGAACTTCATTTATGCTTTGAATTGAAGATAAGGGGGCATCTTGAATATAATTGCAGATTGAAGGTAGCTGAGCAGCTTGTGGTATGTTCTGGCTATTGCCCCTGAAATAGTTCAGAGAGAGATGATGTTCTTTAAAGAGTGCTCTCACCCTAATTTATCAAAACAAAGGTCTATCCATCTTTCTACTTAGCTCACCATCTCTTGCAGAGTTCATTGAATACACCTGGACTAAATCCTGGTATATTGTTGTGAGGTGCTTTTCTGATTTCAAATAGGTTCTGTCCGATAGCAACCATATGTACAACAGAGCAAAATATAGGCCGATGCCATCCTCACAATTATTTTTATGTTTGGGCCCTTTGTTGCAACCACTATGTCAATCCATCTCCTTGATAGTCTTTGTTTTTTTGCTGGCTCTCTACTTTACCAAGCATGATCTTTGTCGGGGACTAGTCTCTTCTGACAACATGTTCAAAGTAAGTCAGTCTCTCTGTTCTTACTGTGTGTGTGCATGTGTGTAGGAAAAGGTTTTAAATACAAGAGCAATTGAACATTGAGAAAACATTCCAGCCCAGTCCAGTCCAAGGTCATAAGTCTGGTATTAGCCCATATGTCTGATACAAATATATAAAGTCCTCTTCAGATTTACAAAGCACATGCAATGACACCAGGGCAATCACAGGCCAGTGGGTGCAGGGTCTTGTGTATCCAGTGATGATAGAAGCACTTCAGCACTGGCTGGAGTCTCCCCATGGCTCCTCCAGTTTCCAGGACTCAGGGTCTGTCAGCATACTGCCATGTGTCTTGTCAGCTGCAACGTCTCCCAGAGATCTCCATTCTTACGTCTAAGGAGCATTCTGGTTGTATATCTTCCAGGGCAAATTTGTTTGTTCTTCTGCCAGTTCATGGTACTTTCAATAGTCTTCTCTAGCAGCACAATTCAAATACATTCATTCTTCTTCAGAATTCCTTATTCAGTATCCAACTTTCACATGCATATGAGGCTATTGGAAATACCCAGGCTTGGATCAAGCGCACCTCAGCCCTGAAAGTGACATCCTTGCTTTTCAACACTTTAAAGAGGTTTTGTGCTGTTAGACACACTTACCCAAGGTGCCACTTGATTTCTTGACTACTGATACCATGAGCATTAATTGTGGATCCAAGCAAGACCAAGCCCTTGCCAACTTCAACCTTTTCTCCCTTTCTCATCTTGTCACATTGTTACAATTTTGATTTTCTTTATATTGAGCTGCAATCCATACTAAAAGCTACAGTTCTTGAGCAATCATTTCAAGGTTGTGTCCTCTGCATATCTCAGGTTGTTAATAAGTCTTCCTGCAATCCTGATGTCGTTCTTCCTGGATTATTATTTTTTTTTTTTGCATTATCTGCTCAGCACACAGAAAAAGTACGGTGTAAAAGTACAACCTGATGCACACTTCTCCTGATTTTAAAGCAGGGGATATTCCCTTGTTCTTTTCAAACAGCTGCCTCTTGATCTGTGTATAGGTTCCACATCAGCACAATTGTCCTACAATTCTCTTTCCTCTCAGTGCCATCCATCATTATGACTTACAGTTGAATGCCTTGACATGGTCAATAAAACACAACATCTTTTTGGTATTCTCTTCTCTGAGCCAAGATCTATCAGATGTCTGCAATGATACTCATCATTCCATGTCCCCTGCTGACTCTGGGTTGACTTTCTGGCAGCTGTCAACATAATGCTGCAAGCATCGTTGATTGTTATTTAGCAAAACTCTACTTTTCTAAGAAATTAGTATATTGTTTCATAATTTTTGTAATTCTGTTGGCCACCTTACTTTGGAATGGGAACGCACATAGTTCTTTTCCTGTCACTTGGCCAGGTAGCTGCTTTCCAAATTTCTTGCCAGAGGTAGGTGTTACTAGTGCGTCATCAGCTTGTTGAAACATTTCAGTTCGTATTCCATCAATTCCTGGAGCCATGTGTTTTCTAATACTTCCAGAGCAGTTTAGACTTCTTCCTTCAGGACAATCAGCTTGTTGTACCCAAAGGAGATCAGTCAACCTACATGCACTTTAATTAAACTTAATAAGCCTTTATTAGCCACGTGTCAAGGAGCAGGTAGAGCCTAGTTCTCCCTTGACCCCGAGTGCTTAAAGGCGGGAGTTTTCATACTGTGGAATAAGCAAGGCACAAGAGCAGGTGGTCTCATACTGTATGGAAGAGTAGGAACTTATAAAAATAAAGCAAGTTTACAAGCAACCTCAGCAATTTCAAAAATAAATGCAACACGTCAGCAGGTACAGAAATTACAAATGGAATTACCATAGTTACACTTGGGTCAATACAAAATGGGTATATTCAGGCTAATTAATACAGTATGGTTACATTGTTAAAATGACTATCTTTAAGTTAACTACTACATTGTGGTGACCTTGGGGTTAATGGTGGTGGGTTACCACACAGTCTTGATCAGATGTGACTACACATAAACCTGTGTAGTGTTATGAAGCCCATTTCCTTTTTTCCTAGAGTCTGACTTGCTGTGCTGCAAACCTTTGTATCCAGGGGATGCAGGAAGTTAAGTCAGCAAAGAATGCCTCTTTGAAGGACTTGATGTCTCTTCATAGTTACAGACTGTTTCATTGTTACTGTTCATTTCCGTTCACAGGATGGCAGCAAGTTGGGTTGACCAGATGTATCTGTAGATACACCTGGGCCAACCAGGTTGAATGTCTTTGTGTTTATGATTAGCACCTATGGTAAAAACCAGACTGCTGGAAAGTAGGCGTCCATGCCTCTTCCTCTTTCTGAGTCAGGTCCGAAAGGTGCCCTTGAGATCAGCATGGAAATTAGTAATTTGTCTTATTGACTCTCTACGTTAGGTGGCCAGCCACATCTGTTAAGGCAGCTTATACTTCTTATTTTTCTTTTCTAGTCCAGTTCGAGGCAACAAGAAAATACCAAAGATACCTTTTTCTTTTTTCCTTAACTTTTTGATCACTTTTAATGTTCCTCAAAATCATATAATTAGCATGACGTTTTCTGTATCTCCTCTTTGAGAAAAATTAAAAGCGCTAGTATTACAAGGCAGTGGGTGGAGTAACTTGCAGTTTTATCTGTAATATAGTTTCATTAATGTGGTCTGTGATGTATTTGTTTTAGAAAATAGATCCAATATTGCTGACTTATAGTTATTTTTAATTTCACTTAATGCTGACTACATATGTACAGATATGCTTGATACAATTAATGTATGGATTGTTATATGAACTCTAAGAGCCCCTAATCAAATTATCTTTTAATAAAAAGTAAAAATAAATCACTGGGCCTTGAGGAACCTTCTGAGCCCTTTAAACAGAACTTTCTTTTCTTTTTAAATTAACAAGAGAATTTAAAGAGGAAAGTCGTTGAGTAAGTGAATTTTGAAGATGAGAGATAGGGGCAGTACTCATAAACCAGTTGTGATCTCCCCAGCAAAAGACAGGAGACCATCAGTAATGACATTAGACTAAGAAAATGTGGTCATCTAAACTGGTTGAAGCTTACTAGAGAGACAGAGAAGAAATTATTTATTTATTGATTGATTGATTTTTTTTTTATATTTTTGAGAGAGAATAAACAATAAACAAGGAAAAGCTCATGAAATTTATTTTCAGCCTGCTTCATGACTCCTACTCTAGAAGAAGGTTCGGATTCCTTAAGGAGTTTGCATATGCAGTGTATCCATACATAGTAATGAATTAAAATGGAATTTTGTTCATCAAGCTTGGGTACATTTGCTGTAGTAATATTAACAGTAGTAGTCATACCAAAGCAGGATTTCTTCAATAGAGACTGTGATATCAACCCAATGGGTTAATCCATGCCCCCACCAATAAAAAGTAGTAATTATAGAACTGGGGGATGATACAGTAGTGATGTTTCATTCATACATAGTAAGTTTAGCTATAAGCCTCCTATAATTTTCAGTTCATAAATTCATTGACCTACCAGTAGTTAGGAATTGTAACCTAAAATTTCTCCTTATGTTCTTTCTTCTCATCTTATAAAAAATGATATAACTTACGTTTTGAATTCTTAATGTTTGCATTACAAATATTATCATTTGTAATATTACCAATATTGCAAAGTCTGCATTAGCTCCTCTGTCCCTGCTGTCTATGTATACAACTTCATTTCTTCCAATTTTACCTCGTATTTTATTTAACACGAGGCACATACCAAGTGTCATAGTATCTCAGGACCCTCACATATTTAATTCTTTCTACTCTGAATACCTTCTTTGTTCATTTCCCCTCGAACAACAGCCATGACTAACTCCTACTTATTAGGTATCAGATTAATGGTTCTTCTTCCATGAGGCCTTTCTGACTCCTCATGATCTTCAGTTTAAAAAAAAAAACTGCATAAAAACTATCTAATGAGATCGTTTTTGTGTTGCTATCTGTTTAACTAAAAAGAGAGAAGGCTCCTTATCTGAACAATATAGGGCTCAGAAGAGCAAATAACTTTTTTATTTAACATGTTTCTCTCCCAGCATAGTACACAGTAGCTGCTCAAGAAATAATAGTTGAACAAATGAGTAAGATGGTCACCTCGGTTAAATTTCTTGTATGCTAGCAGCATAATTTAATTTTGATTTTGAATGTGAGTCACCTAATTTGCAAGCATATGAGGGTTTTTATTTGTTTAATCATTTTATTGGGGGCTCTTATCATGATCCCTTATCATGATCCATACATATACCCATTGTGTTAACTACATTTGCACATTTGTTGCCATCATTTTCAAAGCCATCTTTCTACTTGAGCTGTTAGTATCAGTTCATCTTACACACACACCCTCCCTCATGAACCCTTGATAATTTATAAACTTTTTTTCTCAAGTATTACACTGATAGCTGTCTCCCTTCACCCACTTTTCTGTTGTTCGTCCCCCCCGAGAGGGTGTTATATGTTGTTCATTGTGATTGAACTATCCCCACTATCCCCTTCCCCTCCTGATGTCACTACTCTCATCATTAGTCCTGAGATTCCCTGGGTTGTGAGCTCTTATCTGTACCAGTGTATAAGCTCTGGTCTAACCGAATTTGTAAGGTAGAATTGGGGTCATATAGGGACGGGAGGTGGGGCAAGGAGGAAGCATGAAGGACGTAGCAGAAAGTTGTATGTTTCTTTTTTCTTTTTTTTTTTTGTTGTATGTTTCATCACCTTGTCTCTTCCTTGTGACCCTTCTGTAAGGGAATGTTCACTTGTCTCCAGATGGACTTTGGGTCCCCACTCTGCACTCCCCCTCATTCACACCGTTATGATTTTTTGTTCTGGGTCTTTGATGCTCAGTACCCGATTCCATCAATACCTTATGATCACACAGGCTGGTGTGCTTCTTCCATGTGGGCTTTGTTGCTTTTCAGTCACATGATCACTTGTTTATCTTCAAGCCATTAAGACCTCAGATGCTATGTCTTTGGCTAGCTGGCCACCATTAGCGTTCTTCACCACATTTGTTCATACACCCGTTTTATCTTCAGCGATGGTGTCAGGGATAGTGAGCATCTCAAAATGCCGTGTTATTAGAAGTGTTCTTGCATTGAGGGAATACTTGAGTAGAGGCTATTAGAAGTGTTCTTGCATTGAGGGAATACTTGAGTAGAGGCCCAATGTCCATCTGCTACCTTAATATTTAACATATACAAATACATATATATTTCCCTATTATATATGTACATACTTTATTTTGACCTTTATAAATGTCCTTTGCCACCTAATTCTTTGCTCTATTTCTCTTTACCTTCCTCTATCATGTTCGGCTTTAATTTGGGTTTCAGCAATTCCTCTCGACTACATTGCTGTTGATCAGGCAAAGGCCTGATCAGGCCCCAGCAAGCATCCTATGCCCTCCTCACCATCTATTTTAGATCACTTGTTGTTCCTTTGTCCCTGGGTTTGTTGACACCTCACTTCCTTTCCTCTGCCTTTCCCTCTCCATGTCTCCTCAGAACAGCTGGTTCCATTGAGGCACAAGTTCTAATGAACTTGAATAAATGGCACTGGATCCCAGGGTGGACATAAATGTACTTCTATTTATAAATGGTTTTGGTTCTTTTGTCTTTTAAACCATTTGGGCAGGGATGGGACAGTGTTTGAATTCTTCCTTGTTAGAGGCAAGGCTTTCCTTTCTAGGATTTATGGTTTGCTTTCTTGTTTGTTTTTCTCTAGGAACTGATGATAAAATTTTCTATAAATTTTTGTAATCTCTTTTTTGTTGCCTCTTAGATCCTGGTGAGTTTTTTTATGGTTAAATGATGCTTTTAATTTCTGTGCCAACATAGGTGCTTTTTTTTTGGCTCCTCTGAAATAGTATTTTCTTCCTCTAATATGTCATTACATTTCCTTTTGCTTTTTGTTTTGTCCTCAGGGAATAAGTATGGGTTATCAATATGTCCCCTTCATACAAAATGTTGGATCTAGGATCCCAACCTATGGCATTTAGGACCATCCATTAAGGGTTTATTATATGTGTGCATTTTCACTCTCTCAATAAAGGTACCTGTCTTCTTTATGACAGAGGCCTTGATGTTTCTCTGCTATATCACTTCATCCATCTTTAGCCCTTTCCCACACTGCATGGCCAAGGAGTCCAATCCTTGCAACAACATGAGACTTGTCAAAGCATGATTTGCCCAAAATTGTTGGAGGTAAACATTGAATTCTTGAACCTTCCTGTCATAAACTTAAAGTCATATAAGACTAGAGGAAATCATATAATCATACTATATTGAGGTTTCTGGGTATTTTTTTCTCTGTTGAGAAGATCATCAATAATGTGTGCTTTCTCCATATCTCGACCAATAGGGAAGAGGATAGCCATTATACAGTGAACGTGATTGTAAAGGAATGTCTGTTCGGTCACTTCAAATGTAACTGGAAATGTTCTTGCCATGTCTCTTCACCCAACCTCTGGCTTATTAGTTGTGCTTGAGCAGACAAACTGGTCCTCTGAAAATCAACCACTCCACTCACTACATCCATTTTACACAGGTTCCTGAAATCATGGGTGCCAACATACTTCTGAGCTGCATAGTTATTGAGTGTAAAGTCCAAATCAGCACAAAGAAAAGCAGCAGAATGTCTGCTCAAGTCAGCTGCACTTAGTATTGAAGGATACTACAGGGGACCTGGCCAGTATATGGATGCCAGGAAGGAGCACCCGATGTAATGGCTCTCTTTGGCAGGATCATTTTAAATTAAATGTCTTTTAAATTAAAATCCTCTGAATCCTTGTCCTTTGGAAGGTGAGAACATAGGTCAAAAAATATCACCTGTCTCAAGGCACTAGCTCCTTTGTCTGTTTACCCTCGCTGGTGATAATTGGATGTCTGTCTACTTTCTACTAGTCTCATCTTGGCTAGAGTCTCAAACAGCTTCTCTTCAGTCGTATGATCTGAGTTGTCTTGATTGGACAACCCTCGTAGACCCAACTCAGATAGGCTATCTCAGAGGTATTTGCCTTTGGCCATGAGCACTGAAATAAAATGCATGCTTAGCTTTCCCACTTCCTAAAGAAGCTTCTCTTCTGCTTGAGCTATTACTGTTTACCTGTTCCTTTTTAAGTCTTTTATCTCCTTCTCCAGTTCCTGTACCCTTCTTAGAAGTGTCTCTATTTGGCTTCTATGTTGTTTTTAGCAACAAATCATATGAGTCCACCCTACCTTCTTCTCAGTCTTCAATCACACAACTTTTTTTCAAAACTGGACACTTGGAAGGGGTAAATTTAAGACATTAGGTGTAAAAGTGACTAATTGTACCCCCTTTCTTCATTCTCGCTCTCTCTTTGTTTAAGAGAGAAAAGGATTGTATTGGGTGGCTAGCCGTTCAAGCCTACCACATGCTTCATGGAAGAAATCTAAGGCTGTCTGCTCCTATAAAGATTTATAGTTGCAGAAACTCTACATAAGGTTGTTAGTCAGAATTTATTCAATGGCAGTAAGTTTTAAATGTTTATTAATCTGAATTGTGTGATCTATAGGAAACAAAACGATTTATTAGATTGTTTCAACATCCTAGAAAAATGTCAATCTTTTCTAATATTTTAACTTTAAAATATTCAGGTTTTTTGTTTACTTACAAGAATGGAGTCCCGTGGAGTCTGAATCTGAATACCGATGGAAAAGCACAGTACTTAGAATTCCAGCTCTCGGTCAATAAACACCTAGACAAAGGTGAAGGGACCATTAGGTTGGCATATTCTATCATTCTTTGCCCTGACCTTCCTGTCACACTAAAATGTTTTGTAGACACTATTATATAAGCTTCAAGTCTCTTTATTCTGGAGATTGGTATTTATAATGGATTAGAAGAAGTGATGGCTAAAGAGGAAGTGATTTGATTTTATTCTGTCATCTCAGAAGAGGTCTTTCAATTAAGGAAAAGAAAGCAGAAGTTGGAGCTTGTTATTTAATGAGGTTTGGAATCTCCCTTGCAGTATGTAAGCCACAAACTTCTTTTGTGGTGGTAGGCTATCATAAGCTGGGATCCACAGAAAGCAGAGTCTTATACTAACTTATTAGGGCGCACAAAGCCAGGAGTGAGGAAGGAAAGGAGGGAGTGCCAGTGTGCAGATATCTGACCAAGCTAGCTCTCACAGAATGTGGCGAGTTGTTTCACCATTGCAGGACAGTATAAAAGAGGGAAGAATTTATCTAACAGTGCCCACTGATCAGAGCCTCTCCTTACGAGATAGTAATTCTGAGTTGTGTATGTGGAAGTGCCTAAAAGGCTCATGTGGTGTCTGGTAGTGTCCAACGTCACTATTCTGGGACAACTGGTGGGAATTTCACAGTATACAGGTGAGAGATGTGATGCCTTTAGGTAGCTCTTCTGTGAAGCTGGTGAGAGCCCTTGCAGAGCTTATTGCTATAATGACAGATGAAATGAGAAATGAGTGTGTTCAGGCCCAGGGAGTGGTGCGTGCGAGACTTCTGATGCATGAAAATTGGGCCTGGAGGCCTTGATGGTGTAGTAGTTTCCACGTTAGACTGCTAACTGAAAGGTTAGCAGTTCATCTCCGTCAGTTGCTTCACCACACAAAGATGAGTCTTTCTATGCTCACGAAGATTTATAGCCTAAGAAACTCAAAGGGACAGTTGTACTTTGTCCTTCAGTGTCACCATGAGCTAGAATTGACTTGATGGCAGTGGGTGGGATAATTGACAGTTATTTCTATACAATCCTGTATTGACTGATGGTAGAAAATGAGAGCAGAGAACCATAAAGATTCTGGATTCTAACCCAAGGCAGTCCCTGAGATACCAACAAGATTCATTCCAAGTTGAATTTATTGATAAATTGGAACAGGTGCATTTGGTTCTTATTTCACCTTACTTTAAAAGCGACACATGTAGCAAATGAGGGTGATTGTGATGAAGAATGTATTGGAGCAGGGGTTGCTTCAAAGTGAGGACAGAGTTACATGTCATTCAAGGGCAAGTACGAACTGTCCTTAAGTCAAATGTGTTTAGTCTGCTAACTAAAATGTATTTGGGGTTCTTAAGAGAATATAGTTGATCTTCTTAATTAATTAAACTGACACGCTTCAAAATTTTATTTCTCAAGGGAGTGCATAATTCAACGTAGCTGAAAAAGAAAAAAAAATAGAATAGACTAGAGAGTTGAATGATAATCTCTAACATAAAATGACAAAAATGTGTCTAAGGTGAACCAGAGTCATATATAAACTGTAGATATACGGATGGGTTTGAATATATGAATAATTAGTTCTTACAACATGACCCAGATTGATACGTGCTCTCAAGGGGAGATCATGGAAGATATGGGCGCTATTGCAAAATGTGGTGAAGAAACTGGAATGATGCTTTTAAACAAGCAGCCATCCAAGTGAGACATCAATTCAGTTGAGACATCAAACCCACGTGGAAGAAGCACATCAGCCTGTGTGATCCTTTAAAATAGATAATTTTTGAGTTTGGAAATTATTCTTTTTTAGCATTAAAGTACAGAACTGACAATGTGGTTATTTTAAAATTAGGTTTGGGGGAGAGAGCTAGTGGTTAATACTGAGTCCAATAGTATTATAGGACTACAACTTACTCTAACGCTTAATTTTAACTGCTGATCATTTGAGATAGGGTCGATTAGTTCCAATAAATTATACAATTTTATAGTGCGTACTGTGTACTTGATCGAAGCCCTGGTGGCATTGTGCTTAAATGTCGGGCGGCTAAGTGCCACGTGCACCGTTTGAAACTCTGAGTGCTCTTTGCAAGAAAGAGGACGCTTTCTATTCTTGTAAAAACGGACAGTCTCAGAAACCCATGGGGACAGTTCTCCCCTGTCTTACAGGGTCTCTATGGGTTGGAAAGAGCTCAGTGGTATTGAGTTTAGGTTTTGTGCACTTGACCCAGAGACTTTACAATATTTAGAATGTTCTTACTGTTAGAGTTGAGCAACAATAAAACAAAACCCAAATCCATTGCTATTGAGTTGTTTCCAATTCATGTTGCTGTTGTTATTAGGCACCATCCGCTTGGCTTTGACTCACAGAAACCCTATGTCACCTGGCAGAAGCAAACACTGCCAAGGTTTGTGCCATCCTCACAGTTTAGGCTACGTTTGAGTCCATTGTTGCAGCCACCGCGAAGATTCATCTTGTCGAGGACCTTGCTGTTTTGTTTTGTTTTTGCTGCCCCTCCAGTGACGAGCATGATATCCAGGGATTGGTCTCCTGGGAAGATATGTCCAAAGTACATGAGACGAAGTCTTCCCTTGCTTGCCTCTAAGGAGGTTGTGCTTCTTCCAAGACAGATCGTTTGTTCTTTTGGCTGTCCATGGTCCTTTTGACGTGCTTAGCTGCATCATTTGTTCTCGGACTGGTGGTTCCATGAGTACTGATTGTGGATGCAATCAGGAAAGAAATCCTTGACCACGTCAGTCTGTTCTCCCATTTATCATGCTGTTACCTATTGGTTATGCATTCAGCTGCTAGCTGCAAAGGCAACAGTTTGATACCACCAGCTGCGCTGTGGGAGGAAGAGGAAACTTTTTACTTCCACAAAAAGTTACGTTTTGGAAATTCACGGGAACAGTTCTACCCTGTAGGGGTCTGTCCTTTAGGGTTACTAAGAATCAGCATCGACTTGATGGCAATGAGTTTGTTTTTGCTGTTTTTAACCCTATTGGTCCAGTTGTGAGGATTTTGGTTTTTTTTACATTGAGTTGTAACTCATAATGAAGGCTGCAGTACTTGATCTTAATCAGCAAGTGCTTCAAGTCCTTCTCCCTTACAGGAAGTGAGATTGTGTCATCTTGCAGATTGTTAGTAAACCTTCCTCCAATCCTGATGCCACCATCTTCCCCATGTCATCCAGCTCCTCTGATGACTTGCTCAGCATACAGACTGAAGAAGGCTGGTGGCACACTCTGACACAGGGCTTTTTGCGGTGTTAAACCATGGGCAGGTTCCTCATGGGCATAGTGAAGTGTGAAATTCCCATGGTTCTCAAGGCTCTCTATCTATTCATACTTTGTTTTGATCTACACCATCTGCCAGTTTGTCATACTGTGGTGGGTTATGTGTGACTGTGATGCTGGAAACTATGCCATTGATATTTCAAATAACAGTAAGATCACTCTTTTAACAGGTATTAGCGTCTAATTTAAGAACAGATTACAAAGAAGGAATAGGCCATCCACTTCAGGGGAACTCATAGAGATTAATGATGGAAATATCCTTGTGAAATAATAAGTAGCTGAGTTTAGAGGGCTGCTTGGATATATTAGTAGGTGCCATAGTTATGGAAAGGCTGTATAGGGCTCTTTTTCCCTTGTAAATATTGAGAGCAATCACACAAACACACACAAACCAGGGTAAGTAAAAAAAAATACTGCTACAAAATCATAGGAACTTCGATTAAACAAAAGTAACAGAAGGAAAAGTGATTGTTTCTTGAAATGTCCTCTAAAAGAAGCCTGAAAGGATGTGATCAGGGTTTTAGGGTGGACGGGGTAAGTGAAAGTCTCATAGGCCAGCCCTTTGCTTCCCCTGAAGAATCAGCAAATGCATTGTCATGATGGGAATAAAATTATCAGTTTGACTTTGCTGGCCTTTTTCTGGCCAATGCAATTTTCAGTTATCTTAAAACGTCTTCATAATAAGTTCCATAATCACCTTATGTCCTTTGAGAAAATCTATCAAGATTACCCCTTTGGAATTTCAAAACACAGTTGCCATAACCTTCTGAGCTGAACTCTCTGCCTTCAACTTAATCCGCTAAGCAGATCCCAACTGAAGCCATTGTTTTGATCAGACATTTTTATTTTAAAGGCAACCTAGTAAAATTAAATCAGGTATTTTTATTGAGAACTTGTCTTCAGCCATCCACTGATTGTAGTGACATACTTTGAAACACGTTCTGTTTGGAATAAATCTGTGCATGTGTGAATTAGAACCCTTGGAGTACTTCTTTTGGATTTACCCTTCTGTGTGCACATAGCATATACATATCTTAGGGATTTTTTTTATTGAGTTACTTACAACTTAACTACCAACGAGTTAAAATAAAGACTGTTCTTAAAAATAAACTGCATATTTTAAAGCTAGCTTTAAAATCACAGTTGGCTTAAGAGTGAAATGTTGAAGGATTATTATTTTCATTCATTTAGCAAACATTTACTTCATGTCTTCTGTGTAGTCAGTAGACATGTGAAATGCTTGTTCTTTTCTAGCTATCAAATCAACTAAAATTTGGTCTTTATCATGAATCAGAATTAACTTGACAGTAGTTAGATTTAAAAAAAATTACCGTGAGATTATAGTCCACACACTAACCTATGACCATAAGAATTAATAGAAGTTTAGCACAATTATTTGTGAACTCACATATGGTGACTGAGTCAAACTTGTGGCTTGAAGAAGACTTCCTGGAGGAGGTGATTTTTGAACTGAGTGTTGAAAAGTAGATGATCAGATGATAGGCAAAGAGGTTGAAGACAGAAAGTGAAGAGGGCCTTCCAGGAAAGGAAAGTAGCAATTGTTGCAAACCTATAGAAAACAAGTTTAGTCTGGCAAAAACACAGTGTCTCTCTGCAAGAGGGAGATTGTGACCAGAAAGCTAACAGACCTTCTAACCTTATTCCTTTTTTTTTGGGTCATGTAGTTCACATATCATACAATTCAATATTTCAGTCATATTAAGAAGAATTGTACAATCATTTCCACAATTCATTTTGGAACATTTTGTTCTTATTGTTTTGTTCCTATTGATAGCTCCCCACTTCCCCTCAAAACTGCCCCCTACCCCTTGCCATGCCCCTAGGTAATTATAGATTCACTTACTGTTTCTATAGACTCATCTTTCTTAGATTTCATATACAGAAAAACATACAAAACAAAATTCCAATAACAATGGCAAGATAAACCAAACCTCTATCAAAAAGCAGAAAGTATTAAAAAGTAGAACAAATTAAAAATGCATTTTATGCTTGTTTGAGAAGTTGGAGAGTAACTCAAAGGTTTGACAGGCTATCA
This sequence comes from Nesogale talazaci, assembly GCA_004026705.1. Classification (NCBI taxonomy): domain Eukaryota; kingdom Metazoa; phylum Chordata; class Mammalia; order Afrosoricida; family Tenrecidae; genus Nesogale; species Nesogale talazaci. The sequence goes on along the minus strand of PVJH01012943.1, from coordinate 6,594 downwards.
TAGACTTTTGTTATGGGAATGAGTGTTTTGCATTTTAGAGAAATCACTTTGGCAACAGAATTATAAATAAAGGTGAAATAGGTCCAGATGAGAAATAGGGGCCAGGCGGAATGTTGTAAATCCTAGGCCTACTTTAAGTCTATGACAGTAGACATCGAGGGCAAGGGTCCTAAATGAGAACTCTTATGGGGCTAGAATGACTCAACCAAATCCAAACCAAAGCAATTGCTTTCATGTTGATTCAAACTCTTGGAGACCTCCTGTGCTGACAGTCTAACATTGTTCCATAGGGGTTTCTTAACTCTACTTTTAAGGGAAGCAGATCTCCTACCATCTTTTAAGTTAATAATCAGATGCAAATGATTGCTGGGGGCTCCACCCATCCACCTTTGGTTAGCTTCACCATCACAGCACCAGGTCTTTTTTATTGAATGAACATAATTTTCATTGAATAGGAATGAGGAAAAAGGGTCTCTAGGATAGCTCTTGGACTTCTGGGTTAGTTAACAACTTGTGTCATAGATACAGAAGGTAGGAAAAATGAATGTTTACATAAAAGTACCACGGACAGCCAGAAGAACAAACAAATATATCTTATAAGAAGTACAGCCGGACTACACCTTAGACATGAGGATAGTGAGGCTTCATACTTTGGACGTATTATCGGGAGAGACCCGTTCCTAGAAAAGGACACCATGCTTGGTAAAGTAGTGGGTCACTGGTAAAGATGTGTCTCAGGGAGATTGATTGAGGCAGTGAATGCAACAATGGGCTTAAACATGATCAAGTTTGAAGATAGTATAAGACTGCACAGTGTTTTGTTCTGCTATATGTAGGGCCACTTACGAGTCAGAACCTATTTTATGACACCTAACAAAAGTTTGAGAACAACATCACTGCATTATGTTGAGGTTTCAGTATGTTGAATTTGATGTTCAAAGAAAGTCAGTAAGTGACTGGATCTGTGCTTGTTGCTCAGACGAGACATTTGGGCTAATGATACAGATTTGAAGTTAGCAACGTGCAGGTTCAACCTCAGACAAGTGATTTTAAGTGTGTGCATTTTTCTCCACAGGGAACATTTGGCGTTTTTATTGTCATAACTTGGGGATGCTACTGGCATGGATTAGGTCGAAGCTTGGGATGGCCTCCCACAATGCACAAGATTCCGCCCCTACAACAGAGAATTTTCTTGGCTAAAATGGCAATTGTACCAAAGTTATCCCGAGTTAGCTAAGATGACCCCAAAGTAATTTTAGAGTTAGACAAGCATAAAATTTTGAGAAGCAGCAACTTAAGATGAGCAGAAAAAGACCGAAAAGGGTGGTCAGAGAAGTAGAAAGAAGACAGGAAAGGACTGGACTTTAGGAGGAGAACTTTTTTGGGGAGGAAATGGTGAACATTTTCAGAGTGGCTAAACAGAATAAGATCTGCAAAGTGTATTTTAGATTTGGCAGTATATCCAGATTTTCAATTTATGTAACAACTATTTGGACGATATCTGAGTGTAACTGTATGATGTTTCTTGAAGAAGTGTATTTCATAAAATATATTATGGCTAGCCCTTGAAAAATAAGTCTTTAGGGAATCATTTGTTGAGTTTCTCTATGATAGGTGCTGTGCTATGCTTTAGGGAAAAGGATGAATCAACATACAGTTTTTGAGTTCATAGTTCAATGGGGAGATAAAAAAATGTCCCTATACTCAGCACCATTGTAAGGATACACAGAGGGTCATGGAAACAGAGGGGGAAATTCACATTTTTTGTGTGATGTGATCCTTACAATCAGAGAGTATGAAAAGAAGCAGTCAAAAAACAACCCCCCTGCCATGGTTAAGGGTGGGGTGACTCATTGTGACCCTGTAGGATAGGGTAGAATTCTGAGGCTGTCGCTGTTAATGGGAGTTGAAAGCCCTGTCTTTCTCCCTCATAGCAGCCGGTGGTTTTGAACTGCTGAATTTGCAGTTATCAGCCTAACATGTAACCACTATGCCACCAGGAGTCCTTAAAAGGACCAGTAGAACAGTAGAGGTTGGGGAGGGGGAAAGGGGAGAACCCATCACAAGGTTGAATATATAACCCCCTTCCCCTGAAGGGGATGAACAACAGAAATGTGGGTGAAGGGCTACAATGGACAGTATAAGATATGGAATAATAGTAACACTATATAATTGATCAAGGATTCACAAGGGTGGGTAGGAGGATGGGGGAGGGAAGGGAAAAAAGAGGAGCTTATATCATGTGCCCAAGGAGAAAGAAAATATTTTTAAAATGATGATGGCAACATATGTACAAATATACTTGATACAATTGATGTATGGAATGTTGAAAGAACTGTAAGAGCCCCCAATGAAATGATTTTTAAAAAAGGAGCAGTAAACTATGGCATATTAAACCAAAAGAGAATGAAAGTATCTTTATAATCCTCATGCTAAACAAAAAACAGTAAAACTATGGGTATATAGCTCATCTGTCATGATCAATCTTTATAAGCTATGATTGTTTTTTCTCCTACTGCTATTAAAAAAAAGACCACAAACAAATAACAACCCAAAGAAGCAAATTTATTTCGGAGACTAGCAGGTCACGTTCAGGCTGCAGGTTCTAGGAGAAAGCGTTCTCTCTCTCTCCGCTCTGCAGGAAGCCCTTTGTCTCCTCTGAACTGCTGCTCCTGGTTAGTCTTCATGTGGCTCGACATTGCGCTTCCTCATTCTCTGCTCTGCTCACTTAATCGCCGGAGAGTGACTTGAGCTACATGTTACATTAGTGTTTCTCAAGGTGTCCCAAAGCCAATGCTTAAACTTTATCCTTGGTCATAGGAGGTCTGGTAGCATAGTGTGCATTGGGTGGTTGTCTTTAAGGTCAGCAGTTCAAAAGTACCAGCCCTCTGTGGGTGGGGGCGGGGGCCAGGGAGCAGCGGACTTTGACTCCCATACAATGTTATCGTCTGGGAAACTCACAGGGGCAGTCTCCCCGCTCCCATAGGGTTTCTGTGAGCCAGCATCAACTTAATGGCAGTGGTCAAGTTTCTGTTTTTCAACTGGGCCGTGACTTACTGGCATCAAGTCCCTTTTGAGCTATCGTGATCGTAAAGGATTGGGTGGGACTGCCTGGTGGTTTTCTAAGGCTGTAACTCTATGAGAGTAGAAAGCCTCATCTTCTCCCACAGAGCATTTGTTGATTTTGAACTGCTGATCCTGTTTTGTAGTTAGTAATCCAACACGAAACTACAAGGCCAAACACTTTAAAGGAACTGCAGCAGAATCATATATAATAGTATATATATTATTAAATGGGAAGATTTCTAGGCATCCCCCAGGTCTACTGAGTCAAAAATATGATAGGAGCTAATGATAGCTGTTGTATTATTAATGGGAAATCCAGAATCTCATACAAAGTATATGGCAATAATAAATACTTGATATATACTAGTTTTAAACATTTAAAATTATATTTTATCAGTCTTATTGCACAAGTTAAACGTGGGTGGAAAAGGGAATTGAGATAATTTTTTTCCCTTTACTGTTTCTCTTTTTTCCTTAAGAGAAAAACAGAACTCAAGAAGAAGTAAATAAGGTTCAAGAGACTATATTTGAATGTGAAGAACATCATAGAATAATTTTAATTTGCTTAAGGGAAAAAAATGCAGTGAATCTAAAAGCTGCTCAAAGATGAAATTCAGTGTATTTTTTTTTTTTTTTTTACTCTGATCATCTTTACTTTCTACTTGTAGCATAGTCTGATGCAGTGGTTCTCAAAGTTTTGGGCTTCTGGAGATTTTCGTGCTCTTAAATATGATTGAAGATAACAAAGATATTTTGTTTGGATAGGTTCTACTTACTGATAGTTACTCTATTAGAAATGAAAACAGAATTTTAAAAATCTACCTATTAGTTTGTTTAAAATAGCTCCAATTACCTCTTAAACTTATTATTCTAAATATCATTTAAATGAGAACATGTTCTGAAATAAAAATATTAAGTAAGAGAAGTGACATTGTTTTACATATTATAACTGATTTTATGGTTGGCCTTTTTTAGAATACTGCTGAATTCCCATACATACCTATGTTGTTTTGATCAAAGAATATGAAAAAAAGTCCAACTTCATACAGATATGTAATTAGAAAATAGGGAGATATTCTAATAATCTTTTCAAGTAAGTATGAATTTTCTTCTTTGATACTACAATATTTGACAAAAGTGGGTTCTTTAAGATAAGTTAGAATGGCTGAGCTCCAGTGGCTTAGTGGTTGTGCGCGGGACTGCGGCCCACAGAGTTGGCAGTTCAAATCCAGCAGCAGCTCTCCAGGAGCAAGGCTAGCCCTCCTACTCACACCAGGAGGCAGTGATGCCCATACACACATACACAAAGATTAGTTGGAATTTGAAAACTGAAGCCATATTAGTTATTTTTTTTTCAGGGGTTAAGTGAAAATTTATTGATCTTAGACTTTGGTTTGCATCATGTATCCATATATGATTTTTAGCTGCATGAAATTGGTCATTTGAAAATATTAGTTCATGTAGGGACTGAGCTCTGGTGGCATAGTGGTTGTGTGCAGGACTGCGGCCCACTGGGATGGAGGTTCAATTCCAGCAGCGGCTCCAAAGGAGCAAAGGCTGGGGCTCCTACTCCCACCACCAGAGGGCAGTGATGCTCCCCCAAAAGAAAATATTAGTTCATCTATCTATGCTGATATTCCAAATTTTGATATATTATTTATATAATATTTTAAAAGCACATTTCTTGATTAAATATTACAACTTCACTAGACAAAATTTTTAAGAATTGAGAAGCTGTCAAATTCATATGAAACTGGCTGAGTCCCGGTGGTGTAGTGGTTGTGCGCGGGACTGCGGCCCACTGGGATGGAGGTTCAATTCCAGTAGTGGGGCTGGGCCTCCTACTCCCACCACCGGAGAACAGTAATGCGCCCCCCCCCCCAAAAAAAAAAAACAAAAAAACAAAAAAAATTCATATGAAACTGTAGATATAAGATATCCTAATATTCTCATTGTTACTTAAAAGTTTTAATTTTGTCTTGGGCAACAAATATTGTCAACGGTGTTATTTGAAGTGATTGGCTTACTTCATTGTTGTCTCTAAATAACCAACTCTTAATAACCACAGTTGTCCTCTCAGTCTAATTTTCAAGTAAAAGTTTACATGAAAACTGATGTAATATTATTGTGAGAATATTTTTGACCTCTTTGATCATCTGAAAGATTCTTGAGAATCTTCAGAGGAAAATGACCACATTTTGAGAACTGCTGGTTTTGTGGAAAGGTATTCAACCAGAAGTCAGATGTCTTGGTTTGTAATGTGCATTATGGATTTCAGGAAATTAGTGACTTCAACCTTCTTATTTTATTGAAGTATTATGGAGGTGAATACTTTAGAAGTGAAAAAATAGATGTTTGCCAGGTAGCATCTGGAAATATTGTTTTAGGTATGGTACAGTGTTCAAATGAAACAGCAGTATTAGACAAATCACTTCAAATGGCCTCGTAAAAGAGTTAAAAAGCAAAGGTGTGCTTCTGAGGACTGTAGTGTGTCCCATATACATACAAAAGCTGGATAATCAGGAAGACAGAAGAATTGTTGTCTTTGAATTATAGTGTTGGTGAAGAATATTGATTATGCCACAGACTGCTGAAAGAATGACCTAATTGCTCTAGAAAAAGTGCAATCAGGATGCTCTTGTGGAGTAAGGAAAGCAAGAGATCATGGCTTGTACTTTGAATAGCTTATCAGAAGGGAGCAGCCCCTAGAGAAGGACATCTTGTTTGGTCAAGTAGATGGTCCGTGAAAAAGACCCTCAACGAGATGGATTGTTGGCATGGTAGCTGCAACATTGGGCTCAAACAATGCATATGAACATAATTTAAGACTGGATTGTTTTTCTTTCTCTGTATATAGGGTCACTATGAGTGGAAACAACTCAATGGTGTATAACCACAACCAAAGCATTGTAAAGTCTTTAGTGATTTGAAATTGGTCTGCTCACTCCTTTAATTGTTTATTATGCTGGTGTGGAGGTACTTGAAGTTGACAACCCTTTTTTTTATCTTCTGAATAAATTTCCATAAATATAAAACTTGAATATGGTCATCATCAACATAGACACTACAGTCATATTGTAAATATTAGCATAAGATACAGAAGTTATCTTCAAGTAACTTGTAAGCTGATTAATATAAACACGGAAATAGTAGCATATATTTTATGTTATCACTTGTTATAATTGTTTAAAATAACATAGAATAATTATTACTTATATATAATATATCTAATAAAAGAAGCAAGAAAGCAAGATTGAGCGCTGAGGTAGAGAATGGCTCTGTAAAATGTTGAGATTTATCATTGAATACAAACAGAATATATCTATTTGTAGTATTTAACCTGTAGACCTTAAAGAATTGAACCTTGCTGGCAGCATTCCAAGAAAAGCAAATATTAAATACCAAAGGTATAAAAAGTGCATGTCGCGTCCAGTCCCCATGCTGACACACGATGCTCAGAGGACTACACCCCTCTGGGGACCTAATGGGTCACAGAAAGGACTGAGCAAACAATAACAAGACGTGTCA
>PVJH01012942.1:0-62369 GCA_004026705.1 Nesogale talazaci | reverse complement strand
CATATAAGTCTGACACCACCCTTATGGAAATGCCTTCCTGCGTGATGGATTCAATTGCATCCATCTAAATGATTCAACTTTTTTTTTTAACCAAGATACAAGAATGGCTTTTTTATTATTAAATCATTTTATTGGGGGCTCGTACATCACTTTTCACAATACATAAATAAACATACTGTGGCAGGCACCTTCACATGTCTGCTGCCATCATTGTTCTCCAATCATCCTCCTTTTCCCTTGAACCCCTAGTATCCGCTTTTCCATCCCTTCCCCCCTTCCCCTGGTCTCTCCTTCCCACCAACACTCAATATTCTATAAGTTATTATTGTTCTGTCATATCTTACACTGCCCGATCTCTCCCCCAACCCACTCCCTTGATGCCCATCCCACAAATAGGACCTTATGTGTATATCCTTGCAGTTGGTTCCATCCCTCTACCCCACCTCCTCTCTACCCCTCCATCAGCTCCAATCTAACCACTGGCTCGAAGGGGCTCATCCATCCTGGTTTCCCCTTATCTCCAGCTCTCCTCTCTACCAGTGTACCTTCACCAGTCCATCTGGATTTGTAAGGTAGAGTTGGGACCATGCTGGTTGGTGGTGGGGGCGGGGGGGAAGGCTTCAGGAACTAGAGGAAACTTGTAAGCATCATCACTGCCCAGCTGCCCCTTGACTGGTCTGTCTCCTCCCCGTGACTCCCCTGTAAAGGGGTGACCAATTACACACCAGTAGGCCTTAGGTCCCCACCCTGCTCTTCTCCCCATTCATAATTATGTGATTCTTGTTCTTTGATGCTCAATACCTGTTCCCTTCAGCCCCTCTCGATCACACATGCTGATGTGCTTCTTCCATGTGGGCTTTGCTGTTTCTGCGCTGATTATCTTCAAGTCTTTGAGATTCCAGATATTCAATCATTTAGTAGCTGGGCACCATCCTTTCTTCTACTCTGTTTGCCTCTGTATCCATTTGTCTTATCCATTAGACCTTTGTATCCATTAGACCTCTGTATCCATTAGACCTTTCACCACCATGTGGCTATGCTGGCTGTTGTGCTTCTTTTGTGTGGTTGTGGTCTCTTTTCAAGTAAATGGTTTATTGTTTATCTTCAGGCTTTTAAGAACGCAGATATAGCCTTTGATGGTTGGGCACCATCAGCTTTCTTCACCACATTTGCTTGTGCACCCATTTTACTTCAGTGATTGTGTTGGGCCAGCGAGCCTCAAGGAGTACCAGATTGATAGAACAAAGTGTTCTTGCATTGAGGGAGCACCAGGGTCCGCTTGCTATCATAGTATTTGGCCTTTAGATATGTTCTTAAATTTATTCCCACCTTATAATAGAAAGTTGTATTTTTTGTATGGCCATACCTATGTTTACACCTCTGCAAGTGCCCTTTGCCTTCTAGCTCCTTCCTCTATTTCCTTCCATCTCCTTCCTGTCCCACCATCATGTTCCACCTTCACTGGCGTTTCACTGTTTCCTCACAGAATCATTGTCCATGCTTAATCCCGACCAGACCTCCCACACCCTCCTTTCCATCAATTCTCGAGCACTTGTTGCTCCCCCTCCCCCATCCATGTGCTTGTCCAAATCCCCTTCTCCTCCCCTCTCTCGTGCCCCCAGGAATCGTTGTTTGCCCAGTCCTTTCTCTGGTGCATTGGGTCTCCAGGGGGATGTATTCCTCTGAGCATAATATGTCGGCGTGGAGCTTGGACCAACTCTCTTCCTCCCTTCTTGTCTTTGTCCCACTTCTAGGGATGGAGTCCATCTGACTGGTTGCGTCCTGCTCTGTAACTCTCTCTTTTCTTGCATCCTTCCATGCATCCACGCTGTCCTCGTGGTTGGGCACTTTGTGGTAGGAACTGCTCGCCCATTCCGGTTTCTGTGGAGACAAGACCAGTACTCTCCCCCTCAGTGAGTTAATGCCCCGTTCCCTCTATTATCCTTTCACTTTTGAAAGGATAAAATAAAATAAAATAAAGCCCTATGTCCTTACCCCCTCCATCCCCTCATCCTTCTCCCATTACTGTGTTGCACACAGTGTGTACCTCCCTGGGTTTGGTCCTCCCTCCTCCCCTTACCCTACATCTTGAACCAACTGCTATGTTATAGATGTCTTCTCTTTTATACTCACCATATTGTTTCTACCTACCTCATGGGGCTTATGTAGTACTTATTCTTTTGTGCTTGACATATTATGCTTAGCATAATTCTCTCCAGTTCTTCCGACACAGAGATGTGTTTCATGTGCTCATCAGTGCTTTTGAGTGAGGCATAGTACTCTATTGTGTGTATGTGGCAGAATTTGTTGATCCATTCAATTACTGATGGAAATTTAGATTGCTTCCAACTCTTTGCGATCACAAATTGTGCTGCAATGAACATTGGCATGCATACTACTGGCTATGGTTTGTTTCTTGTCTCTTCTGGGTATATACCCAATAGTGGGATAGCTGGATCATAAGGTAACTCAACTTCCATTTTCATTAAGTATTGCCAGACTGCTTTCCATAGTGGCTGTACATATCTACACGACCACCAGCAATGTAGAAGTGTTCCTGTTTCACCACAGCCCCTCCAACATTTTTTGCACTCCAATTTTCTGATCTGGGCTAGCCTCAAGGGTGTTAGATGTTATCTCATGGTTGTTTGGATCTGTATTTCTCTGATGGTTAGTGAGCAGGAGCATTTTCTTATGTGTTTATTGGCCATATGGATCTCCTCCCTAGTGAAACTTCCCCCTAGTTCTTTTTCCCATTTCTTCAAAGGATTATCTGTTTTCATCTTCTTGCAGGAAACGAGGGTATTGTAGATTTTTGTAATAAGTTCTTTGTCTGTTGTATGGTTGCTAAAAATCCTCTCCCAGTCTGTGTGTTGCCTGGCTACCCTCTTGGTAAAGTCCTTTGATGCATACATGTGTTTTATTCTTAGTAAGTCCCATTTCAAGTTCCCCTGTATTTGTACCCTGTCCTATTGCAATTAGACATTGTATTCCCAGGGTCAAGGTTCTTAGATTTACCCCAATCCTCTTGCTAATGGTCCTGATGGTTTGTGATTTTACTTCCATGTCCGTGATCCACCTTGAGTTTGTTCTTGTGCATGGGGTGAGGTAGAGATCCTGTTTCATTTTTCTACATGTGGATTGCCATTGTCTCCAGCACCATTTGTTTAATAAGGCATCGCCCTCCCACTTGATGCTTTTGGGGCCCTTGTCAAAAATCAGTTGTCTATATGCTAATGGTTTTATTTCTGGGTTTTCTATTCTTTTCCATTGATCTATGTATCTGTCATTATGCCAGTACCATGCTGTTTTGACCACTGTGGCTTTGTAGTAAGTGTGAAAGTCAGGTAAAGCCAGCCCTCCGACAGTGTTCTTTTCCTTCAGGAGATCCCTGTTAATCCTGGGATTTTTCCCTCTTCATATGAAGTCGGTGGTCAGTTTTTCCACTTCTCTGAAAAACGTTATTGGTATTTGGATCCAGATAGTGTTGAACTTATAAAGGGCCCTGGGAAAGATAGACATATTTACTATATTGAGTCTCCCAATCCATGAGCATGGGATATTCCTCCACTTGTGGAGGTCACTTTTTGTTTCCTGTAGTAGGGTTTTGTAGTTTCCTTGTATAGGTATTTTGCATTTTTGGTTAGATATATCCCTAGATACTTCAATTTATTCTTGGCTATTGTGAATGGTACTGCCTTCTTGTTCTCCTCTTCTGTGGTCTTTTCAGATGTAAAGAGCAGACTAATATACTTCTGTTTGTTGATCTTGTATCCTGCCACTCTTCCATATTCCTCTATCACTGTTAGTACTCCAGTTGTGGAGCTCTTAGGATTTGCGATGTAAAGGATCATGTCATCAGTGAATAATGATAATTTGACCTCCTCATCTCCCATTTTGATACCTTGGATGTCTTTCCGTTGTCTTATGTTATTTGCTAAGACCTCCAATACTTCAACTCTTATACACAGTAGATTTACATAGGCAATTTCTTGTTGAATATGTGCACAAGAACTCTGGATTACCTTTTAGTTTTCATAGTATAAATGGCAGTAAATACTGGAAGTAAAAACTCTACTAATCCAGTAAGGAAGAGTTAATATAGTTACACACACTTCTTACTGCACATGGATTACTACAGAGAAAGTGGAACAAGACATGCATAAATGAAACAGCAGTTCAAAGATCACATGACTACACACTATAACACCCTAAAGGAACCAGGCATTTATTTAGGTGACTATCATCAGGAATAGGCATATGAGCTAAGTCAGTTTTACAAGGGATAGTAATAAATTTAATGTGCATTCCACTCAGATTACTTTCCGCTGCTGCCTCCCATGTAGCACAGGAAAGAAAAATGGCTTAAATCAAGGCCATAAACATGGATTCTGGCAAACCCTATGAGGTACTTAGTGAAGAACTTACTTAAATCTAACTTCCTGTACAGACCAAGATAATATCCAGTCGACAGCCAGAAGTATGGATTTAAACAGCCTGCTAAGCTTGGAAGCTCAGCTAAGCCAAAGCTTGGAAGCTCAGTATGCTGCCCTCAACCTGGAATGAAGAGGAGGGTATACATTGGTACCAGAAACCACAAAGTCTTTGTTCAGCAGCAATCAACAGGCTGGAAACCAAGCCCAATCTCCATTCTATGCCTAGAACCAGTCCACAGGCCATCTTGACATACATAATCCTAAGCACCAGACATCTCTCTTTTTTCTTTTGTTACAACCTGCTAGACCAACGAAAATTTTCATGATTTTTATTACTTACATTAGCCCTTTTGGTGGGGGGTGCGGTGGGGTGAGGATGGAGACTTTCCAGTGATATGCTGTTAGTCTTGCCTTCCTCTTAGGCAGAGAAAACATTTCCTTATTATAACTGAGAATTTCCCTGAGAACACCTTTGATGTGGCTTCTGCATGGTTTCTAACTAGACACAGTCGCGGCTGAGGAAACATAGATTGCAGAGAAGAAGGTGGTAAAAAAGACCTCTCTTCTGAACCAAACCTTTACACTCCACACCCCTAAACCTAAAGCCAAGGGCCATGAACAAGTCTACGCCTAGGAACAACTTAAAGTTTCAGGTCAAGCATCTCTTCACCAGGAAGAGCTTGTGCCCCTTAAGGTAAAGCAGAAAAGGAAAGATTTCTACTCAGGGTGACAATAGCACGCCATATAATAAAAAGAAGCTACAGGAAGTGAGGCCTCTGATCTTGATACCATACAGAACTGTGTGTGAGATCTCTGGGGGCAATGAGAGGGAGCAGAAACCAAAAGTGGAGAGTAGGACCAAGGGTAGAAAGGGGAGTAATTCTGCCTTGTGCCAATACTTCATCCTCATGATTACACTCCTCCAAATCCCTTGTTGGATTTTAGGAACAACATTATTGAACTAATGTCCCAGACTCTTGAGCTTTCCAGAACACTTTAGAAGCAGAGGCAGCTGTGCACTCACCTGGTTTCTCAGCTCTATGATATGGTTATGACCTCCGAGGAACTTCTCATAAAATATTCCATCATTGCATTGATGACTAACCAAAGCAAACAATCCTCTTCATAAAGATAACTGTCTAATTGTGGTAACAAAGACATTCTCCTTTTCCTTCTTAATTCAAACTAAAGGTTGAGGTATTAACTAAAGAGAAGGAAGCTGCTGACTTGGCTATTCTTTTCCTCCTCATATTTAACGACAATATTTCTTAGAGAGGTCTTACCTATAAATGAAAATCAAATTTCTTCCCATAAGTTTTATCCCAAAACTCTGACATCCCTCCCCAGGGCTGTTTGGATACATTCTGAGCACAAAAGTCCAATTCTAGAAAATGACTACTCCACTTCCCTTACCCACCAGTCAATCAGCTTCCTTCTTGTGCACCAAACTGAAAACGTACTTAAAAGAGATTAATTTGAGACACTAAATGAAGCTAAAATTGCCACTGTTCATGATGCAACTCAGACAGCAGAATTCTTTCGGAAACAGAGAAATGAAAATATCTTCCAAAGTATACAGACCAAGATGGAGGACACATTAAGAAAAAATACATTCATCTGCTTATATTTTATTTTATAAATGCTTCTATGGTTATGTAGCACTACTTGTTGATTTGCTCTAATATTTATCAGTGCCTGGCTGCTGTCAGTCAGCATATTTTTGAAGTCCATTCAGGTTGTAGCATGTATCAAATTCACATTCTTTCTTGAAGCTATTTCTCTCATGAACCTCCCTGCTTTCCACAAATACTTTAACAGTCCTTAGCAGTTCTCTAAAACCAAGAAGTCAAGTCCACTGCTATCAAGTCAATTCCAATCCCTCGGGGAGCCGAGGGCCTCCTCTTTCTAGGGAAGGGTTTTCAACTCCTGCCCTTCATGTGAGCAGACCCATGTTAACCCATACACACCCAGCATGCCTCTCTGTACATGTTTCTTCTACTTGTACCCGTAGCACCAAGCACTCTGTTGGAGTTGTAGTCCTCATTTCATAAATATTGAAAGAGTATTGGAAGAAGAGAGAAAGATTCTTTGGGGACAAGCTTTTGCTAGGAAACCACCAGCTTCTTTTCTATTTGTCTTTTTCAAACTGACTCTTTCATAAAGTCTAAGTGTTACCATTATGGACATAAGCCTTCCTTTTGTGCACAGATGTAACATCTGAGAGAATTTATTACAATACCTCTTCTATTCTCTTGCTTCAAACATTGAGGATATGTGGATTTGTTTGGTAAATATTTGCAGAGCACCTACTCAAACAAAAAGCAGAGTTAGGATCAGTGCTGGGATCAAGGAAAACAGAAAACGCCTCTACTTATTTACCACGGGAAGAGAGAAATCACTGAGGAAACTAATTTTAGTTTTTTTGTGAGATCACTAGCAGAGTAATATAATGGATGGAGTTCCGGAAATCACTTTCTGAACAAAACTGAATATTATGTGTGTTTTCTGTTAATGACACGCTAGTTTCTGAGAGAAAGACTGTACATTTAAGGACTAGAATACAATGCTTCAGTGTATTAAGCAAAAGAACATTTTTAAGATAGAGCAACAAATAAGCACATACAAAAGCTCAGAGGGAAATGAATGGGATGAGGCTATAAAAAAAGTGGGATACAAATGTTAGGAGAAACAATTTAAAACTTCAAAAGTTTTCTCCATTCTAATGTCCAAATAGATATTTATGGGTTTTTTCCTCCACTGCTTTTAATGCTTTGTTCCTTCTTATATTTTGTCTTAATAGGGGCCAATTAAAAATTTCTAAAGAGGAAGAGATCCTAAGGATGTGTTTCTATAGGATCAATTTCTATAAAGTTTCAAATAATAACTAACTCTGATTTTCAACTGTCAGGTCATCTTTGGACTCGTTTTAGTCCCTATCTTTAAAAGAAGTGAAAAGGGCAAACAACTAAAGTCTGGAAGAGGGGTAGTGGGCAGGAGTTTATTGGCAAAAATGAGATTTGGAAGTCTGGTAATGAAGAGTTCGACCTTAGTTCTATCTTTAGCATATCCCTTCACCTCGCTAAATTTCAATCTTCTCACTTTTAAGGAGAGATGATCAATCTAAATGATCTTTAAATCTCTTTGTAGTTCTAAAATACAATTGCATTATAGTTAATCAAGAATAAATCCAGTTACTAACTCTAAATAAACCAAAAAGAGACTTTATCTCCTCAAAAGCTGTCCTTACACTGCTCAATCTGTAGTGTCGGAAAGAGAATCAATTGACACTTGAAATACAACCAGCATTGCTAAGTATTTCATCGTAGCATACCATGATGATATTCAGACGACAGATGATAATCAAGAATCTTATGAAATATTATCATTCTGTTCCCTGAATGTACTTTTAAGTGTATGAGATAAATCAGACCAAAATAAAAATGATCCCGATATAAAATGATTCAGGGGATATAGAGAATTCAAAAGAAAGAATAGAGATGAGAAATGTTAGCAGTGAAACTCAAGGGACATTAGAATAAAAGTATGAAAGAATCAGATGTTTCTGAGACTGGGCGGAGGATGAAATTATTGGTATATATAGAAAGGATGGCATCTACATGGAAATAGGCAAAAGAGATCATATCCAGAGATAGAAATCTATTACTGAGTGGGTCTTTTCAGTAGAATATGTTATGACAGGAAGAGCAGTTGGCCAAACTCATCACATTCAAAACTGGTATTTTACATGTTAAACCATTTATCAGATAAGGCACTTTATGGATAAGGAAAAGAAGCCCAGACAGGTAGTAAACAAGAAGACACAAGTGAAGATGATGGAAGCATAAAAAGTCAGAGTCAGAGAAATGATGAGAAAAGGTGTGTAGAAAAAGTTTATTGGTCACATTTAAATACTTTAAGTCATATCAACAATGACTAACTAAAGCAAAACAAAAAAATAAAACCCAAACTCATTGCTATCTGACTTATAGGGATTTGATGGAAAAGATTTGAACTGTTCCACTAGATTTCTGAGGCTATCTCTTCACCCATCCCTCTTTGAGACTTATTGTCATTATTATTTTTAAATCATTTTCTTGGGGGTTCATACAACTCATCACAATCCATACATACACTCATTGTGTTAAGCACATTTGTACATTTGCTGCCATCATCATTCTCAAAACATTTGCGTTCTACTTGAGTCCATTGTATTAGCTCTTCATTTTTTCTTGTCCCTCAAGAACTCTTGATAATTTAGATCTTACACATTGCCTCCCTTCACCCACTTTTCTGTTGTCCACCACCCAGAGAGGGAGGGGGTTATATGTAGATCCTTTAGTCTATTCCCCTTTCTACCCCACCTTCCTTCCACCCTTGTGTAATTGATTCTAATTCCCTAATTGTTCCCCTATGGTATTGTTTCCACACTGTTTTCTTCCCCCACCTTCTCCTCCCCTCTAAGTCTCTCTGGAACCATCAGTCCCATTGTTTTCTCCTTGTGCTTGCTTCCCATGGGTAGACAATACAAAAGCAAACAAAAAAATGAATAAAGGGGGGAAAGAAAGAAAGAGTATATATAGATAAAGAAAATAATAACTAGTTTAAAAGAAAACTCCCCAAACCACAAATAACTCCCCATCTGTCCACTAACCTTTATGACTATCTCTCTGCTGGTCCTGAGGGGTTCTGGAAACTTTTTCTCCTAACCTGAAATCTACTTGGGGGATTTTGTGACTGCTCTCATTGCTGATCTGTTTTCCAAAACACTCAATGGTACACTCAAACTGTCAGGAATTTCAGAACCTTTTTTTATTTGTTGTTTTTGACTCCTCATTTCCTGCCAACCTCCCTTTCTTGCCCTCAGGCAATTATTAATCCAGAAGACAGCTATCCTTATGGTAGTTGGGCACCACAGTTTGCTATAGAAATATCTTCATTAATCTCTTTATGAGGATACACATTGAGGAGGGCCATGTCATAAGAACTAATTTTTCTCAGACTGGGGCTATAATAAAGTGGAAGCACGGAATCAATGAAATATATTTTAAAACATTTTTGAGATGAGGACTCATGTATAAGCTGGAATTTTCAGACCATGGTTCATGACTTATTTTGTACAGATTAAAGTCTTAAGTGATTGGACTCCACTTACACTAGCAATATTTGGTTAGGGGTAGGGCAAAACATTTAATAACACACATTCACAAAAGCAGAACCATGCTTATGAGACTAATTTATGTAAGAAGAAAGGAAAGAGAACATTAAAATAGTAAATATATGGTAGCTTGGGTCACTAACTACTGGAGAGACTCATAGCAAGAGATCTGAACCAAAGTCCAACAATCACCAATTCCATAAAATTCTATAATCCTGGAATTAGTTGTTACCTGCTTCTTCCAACATTAGGGTAGATCAACCTTAAATCCAAGGGAGTATATTGGTTCTTTCAATCAGCTATAGGTTAGTTTGGGGTAAAGGCAAGTTCTCTCAGTGTGTTTGCCATAACAGATCCTTCTGGAATGACCTATGAAAGATGTTGTGCATCTTGGAGGGAGAAAGACTAAAGTTTCAGTAGTCTATAGAACATGACCTAGGTCACAGGTGCTCACACTTTTTCAGCATGCGAGCTACTTATAGAATGATCAAGTCAAAATGACCTACCAGCTACAAAAATGCAAAACATATTTATTTTTTATTTATTACATTTATTCAAAAATGTATTGAGAATTCTTTATATGTACTATGTTTATGTACCTTGCATAACCACATGAGTCCATATTGCACAACACAACACAATTAACTATGTACATTTTTTGTAATTACCTGGATTTACTCTGAATGGAATGAGCCAGTGATATATAGTCCAGGCAGTAGCTGCTGACAGCCAGCCTCAAGCACACTTCCACATGATCATCAGTCATGATGAAACAGTAGGCATGTTTTCTCATGTTTGAGTACTTTCTCTCTGTGAGTAAGTTCCAGAACTGTTCATGCACTCTGGACTTTGGCTCAATGTTGACTTGTAGTGTCAAAATCTCTCTTTTCATATGAAAGTGATACGTTTTTGGCTTCTTAGTTGGTCCAGCTCCCCCACTAATTTTAATAACCTTTCTTACATTTAAGGTCTAAAAATTGGTGATAACTTAGCTTATCAGTTTTTCTGCATGTGACCACAGTTTTTATTTTGCATGTGTTTGACACCTAAGATTGCATATAATTGATATTGTATATCAGTTTGATATCAGATTGATATTGCATATCAGTCAAGTGATGGGATTGATGGTAGGCTTATATCTATGTTCTTAATACCATGCAATCTACCCATATGACATTTGCAATTGATTAGTAGATCGTGATACACATATTGAGCACTCCTGACCTGTTACTAAGGGCTGGAAAGAAACGAGATCAAAAGTAGTAACCTATCAAATGTCTAGCCCCAAGTATTATTAAAGTGTTATTTTTTCTCCCCAAGGAGAGGTTGTATCACTTGTGTCACATAGAGTAGTGACAGGGAGTCTGTCAACAGACATTGCTGTCCCACTTTAAGAATGTTTGGTCCACTTAGCTTTCCACCTGATGTCCTCAGTGCCAGGAAGTGCAGGAAATTCCTCCTTGTGGAATCTCTCCAGTAGACACCGAGGAGATCTTTCAGGACTTATCTAAGTTATATTTCCTCACCTCCTGAGCTCATTCTAGCTAATAATTTTGCATTACATCACTTTTCATTCCTTTGGAAAGGGAGAGAACACCTTGAATGCTCAGGAATTTTTAAAACCTCTGTAACTACTCATCTAAGTACAACATGGAACATTATCTTTTTGGACTATGTTATGCCAATTGATGTTAGCTGCCCCCCCTCCACCCCAGACTGGCCAGAGAAACACTGTTGGAATTCCCAAGACTATGACCCTAGACAATCATTCTAGTGAGGTAAACACACCTTAGAGTAGTCAACCATTTAAGATCAAAAAGCAGCATTTACCCAAGTATAGTATTTAGAAATGTTAGAAGACAAGAAGAGGTGGAATCTAAAAACAGAGAGGAAGTGGGAGAAGTGATATTGTTTTATGAGGGTTGCAATCAATGACATGAATAAATTGTTAGATGGAAAACTGACCTGCTCTATAAGAGTCCACCTAACTCACAATGTTTTTAAAACAAATTCACAATATTTTTAAGCCACTACAAGTTTTAATAAGCCTAATGTATTTACATTATGTGCATAAAGGTAGGAAGAAAGGAATAAAAAATGAGAGAATAAAAATGATTGTTCTGCCTTAATATGTCAATATTTACATTGAATATATGTAGTATAAATATTAAAAAACAGAAAGGATCACATGCCATTATTATCTGTTGGACATATTCTGGAACTCAACTATGTTTTTCACAGAAATTTATTTACAGAGTCATCTAGGAAGTGTCCTGGTGTTACTGCAGGATGCATATAGGGC
The DNA here is from genome assembly GCA_004026705.1 of Nesogale talazaci. Lineage (NCBI taxonomy): Eukaryota > Metazoa > Chordata > Mammalia > Afrosoricida > Tenrecidae > Nesogale > Nesogale talazaci. The sequence goes on along the minus strand of PVJH01012942.1, from coordinate 50,476 downwards.
TTCTAAAAGGATGTAGGCACACGAACCCTGGAAAGCAAATGTCACTGCATTAATATCAAATAAAGTAGACTCCAGAGGAGAAAACGTACCAGAGACAGAAAGACATTTTTCAATGACTGAAGGGCCAATAAACCCTGAAGGCACACAATTCTGAATATGTAGATAAAATAGTTCTGCAAAATATGTGAAACAGAAACAGATAAAACTGAAAAGAGAAACAGCAAAATTACTAATTATAGTCGGACACTCCAAACTTGAGTTTTTACCAAAACTCTGTACATGCTTGATATCATAATACTGTTTAGAAGATAAGTACACTGAGGCCTAAAAGTCACCTAGGTTGCTATGGAAGCTGTGATTTTTTCTAAGTACTATAATGTTATGCCCCTTTTTTTGAACCCTTGGGTGTTTCAGGACCATCCTGGCAGGAGACAAATGCTGGTTCTGATGGCTCCTATAATTCTAAAGCTACACACTAAAGCACCCTGCAGGAACTGGTTGAACCTGGCAAGAAAACAATCTGTCAGTGCTGTTTGGGGTTGCTTTTCCTCTGTGTCACCTGAATCCCTGATGGTTCGCTTGTTTATCCACTAAAATTCAACAGTCTCTGGAGATACTATCAACATGGAACAATGATAATGAATCCAAGAATGACAAGTTGATTGGACTCCATATTCACCTCCTGATACATATTCTGTTTGTACCTGAAAATTATGTCAACAATGGAGAGAAATGGAAATTCCCTATATGAAAGCAGATATAGGATTTGATCATTGCAATCTGGCTCTTTTAACTTATATGTTCATAATACCTAATATACATTTACAAAGTGCTTTTCTAATGCATAACTTAATGCTGATGACCTTGGCCAAGGCATTGTTTAAGGGAGCAGGGGTGGTTTTTATAATATTTATTTGTTATGTTTTAGGTACCAAAATTTGATTGTAATAGGACTCTCCCAGTAATATAGCATGAAAGCGAGTTTTGTTTATCCAGGATGAGGAGCTTCAGAGGACATGATGTAGTGTTTTGCTTTTAAAGAGTCCTCTCCCTCCCACCACCACCAATATTGCCTTGTGCGTTTCCCTACTTTAATGTAAAACCTAAAATGGCAGTCACTGATATGTCAATTTCAGCACTGGGAGTATAGGAGTGTAGGAGTCTAGCCTGTCAATCTGGAGATAGGCAATGAGATCTCTGTGTGGTCATGGCTGTCTCTCAGAATTCTAGGAAATCTCACGGTATTTCCCCAGGAAGTTGAGGAACTATAGACTCAGTCTCTTGGAGTTGCTCTACTGACAAGACAAGATGGCAGTATGTGAGGAACTGAGGGAGCTTAGAGAGAAGCCATATGGGTTTACCCTGATGGAACCAGACCTCTGAAGCCAGAAAAGCCACAGAGAGACCCCTGCCAGTGCTGAGATGCTTCTACCGCCAATGGATACTGCTGATGGACCCCAAGTCCTGGAAATGAGGAGCGATGGGGAGACCCCTACCAGCACCGGGATGCTTCTACTGCTGCTGGATACTCACGACTCTGCACCCACTGGCCTATGATTGTCTTGGTGTTATTGCACGTGCTTCAAGAGTTGGAAAAGACTTTATAGACTAATATCGAACATATGAACTAATATGATCGGACTTATGACCTTGGACCAGATTGAGTTGGGATGCTTTCTCAGTGTTCCCTTCCTCCTGTATATAAGCCTCTCCCTTATATATTTGTGTTTATGAATTTGTTTCTCCAATCTATCCGTACTGACACATTATGGTACCAGGAGTGGGATACTGGAGAAACAAATCTTAAAGATGGAAAGTAGATGTTTGTTTGACTTCTGCTTCATGGCAGTGTTTCTTCTTGTCTAGCCAGAAGTCAGATATGTCCTTGCAGTTTACTGAATTGTTTTCTGAAAACAATATGGGAAGCTGAAGTTTTGATTATTTTGTTTGGATTCTGTCTTTGGTTATTATTATATGAAATGGCAAAAATGAATGTTGTTAATGTATATATTGAGCTCTGGGGTAAAAGTTGCCATTTTAATGTCTCAGAAACAATCTTTCTTTGGCTAACAGAAAGCATGGATTTGTTTTATGCCTTCAGAGACCTAGTTCTATGTTTTTGTATAAATAGAAGAGTTTAGATAGGGATTTAGCTAAACTTAAAAGGGATTGAACTTGACTTTAAGAATTGTCTAGCATCTGATTTTATATTTTATACTGATTGATTATGCTTATTATTGTGGATATAGGTATGCATAGAAATGTTTATTGGGAAGTATGAAAATAGAGAGTTTGTAAATCAACTTGCCTTAAGCTATGAATTTGACCTCTAGATGGGTTTAAGGACACAGCTTCAAAGACATCTCTGAAGAAATTAGCCCCACCCATTTTTGGGGTGTACTCAGGATATTTGCATTCTGGGACATCTGCCTAAGGGGCAGATTGACTGATTGAAGAAGGAGAAACTTTGCTTTTTTGGAATCTTGGATTAGTGATTTGTGCCAGCAGTTGGAATCTGGAGTCATGAAGATAACTCCTCCTTGGGAGTTAAAAGGAAGTGGTAGGCTGAATTGCTTGCTAAGTAATCAGTTGGACCTACTCTTTGAGTGGAAATGGGAGAAATGCAGCAATAAAGACACAAGTTGAGTTTGGCCACTCACACCCATGGACTTGATTCAAAGGAAGTAGAGAAGACGAAAGTGGGTTGACTGGTCTGTAGTTCATGACCTAGCATGAGAGGACAAGGCTTGTTGAGAATTTGTGATGGGACCATGGTCTAAAGGGAAGGCAACCAATGGAGACCCTGGTGAGGCTAAGTGAGGTAGTCCACATCGAGTTGACCAGAACCCGATCATAAAAAGAGAAGCTATTTGAGTCTGTGAACTGGTGCATATTGCTGCTGATTCATGGACAGCCTATCCTGATTTGGCTTTGCGTATGGATTCGTACTTCACAAGGTTCCAACTGGAATGAATATTCTTCACATCGAAAGATATGATTGTTTCCTCAGAACACTGGGTTGATATAAGTGGCAATATAGAAATTGGATACCCAAAATTGGGAGATTAAAGACATGGAGTGTTTGGCTTACAAACTTCCATAGGTGGGGAAATGTATATTCATAGGATTAAAGGATTAATGTGTGGGTGATACTTAACTCAAATTGTAAGGCATAGGATATTTTCTCTTTTGCACACTTATAGCATATTGTGTTTAAATGAGGGTGGCACATGTAGAATTTTATGCATTTTAGTCTTATCCTGTTAGGTATAGATATGACTATTGTTTATTTCAAAGTTATATATGGCTACAGAGTTATGTGAAAGTATGAAATTGATATGGGGTCTGTGGCAGTCACTGATCTATATGTCAATTTCAGCACTGGGCGTCTACCTGTCAAACTGGAGATAGCCAATGAGATCTCTGTGTGCATATGACTTTCTCTGAGAATTCTAGGAAATCTCACGATATTTCCCCCGTGGAGATGAAAGGCTCAGTTTCTTAGAGTCAGTCTACTGACCAGACAAGATGATGGAATGCTGATAGATCCTGAGTCCTGGAACCTGGAGGAGTTGGAGGAGAAGAAACATGGGCTTACCTTGATGCAATCAGGCCAGAGAAGCCACAGAGAGACCTCTGCCAGTGCTGAGATGCTTCTACCACCAATGGGTACTGCTGATGGACCCTGAGTCCTGGAAATGAGAAACCATGGGGAGACCCCTGCCAGCACCGGGATGCTTCTACTGCTGCTGGATACTCATGATTCTGCACCCACTGGCCTGCGATTGTCTTGGTGTTATTTCACATGTTTCATGAGTTGGAAGACTATTTATACACTGGTATTGGACATATGGGCTAATATTGGACTTATGACCTTGGACTGGATTAGGTTGGGATGCTTTCTCAATGTACCATTCCTCATATATAAACCTCTCTCAAATCATATGGGTGTTTATGAATTTGTTTATCTAATCTACCTGGACTGACACACCTAATATGGGCAATCCCCAGGTTTGGTTTGGTTTTTTTTTTGTTTTTTTTCGTTCTTAATCCCCAGGTTTTGAATGGCAGTTTGTACTTGCCTTTCATGTTATGTCATTTACTCTGAAATGATTGAAAACGCTTCTGTTCACAATAAACTCATCATTATAATCGCTAAACATTTCCTTCCACTAAAGTAAGTGGCAATAAGAACAATATACCCCTCTTCTGATTTACTTACAAATTCAACTTAAAAGCAGACTTTGGAATGAATCATATTCATAATCTGGCGATTGTTTGTGCTTTAAAAATTTGAGAAGGAAACCTTGAATTAAGTGATTGTTTTTATAAACAATATCAGATAAGAATCTGTAAGAGAAAAAAGGGATAAATTTGACGTCATCAAAATTCAAATGTCTTGCTGTTTAGTACTAGCTCTGCATCAAGACTGAAGAATTGTCAAAACTCAAAACAATGTCTCCATTCCTCTACTCCTTCCGCAAATAATTCTTTGCTCTTTGATTTACACTACACCATATGGCAATTTTGGTATCCTCTAGAGAGTCAAGAAATCTCCCCTTTAGATATTCTTTGAGTTTGGGTAACAAAGAGAAGCCTAAAGGGGCAAGATCAGAGCTGTGGGATGGATGGCTCCAGTAAGTTTTTCAGAACGTGACATTCTCCTAGGAGAGCTCACGCTATCCTTGAAGAACGAGCAGGTGCATTGTGATGATGAATAACATTTTCTCAGCACAAATTCTCTTATCTTTTTCCACCAATTGAGCTTTCAATTTCCTTAACAATCATCTTTTGAGGCTCATGAGTTATCTGTGTCCCTTGAAATAATTCTAACAAGATTACTCCTTTGAAATCTCTCCATCAACGCTTTCATACCCCTTAGCGCACCTCTATGCCTTGACTTTAACTGGCTTGGGAACTCATCTTAGAAACCACTGTTTTGATTGAACTTATGAGAGTAAACCAAGTATCTTGAGATAAGATACGTAAAGGTTTAATTTATTGTATTTTATTGTTTTTGGGGGAGGCATCACTGCCCTCTGGTGGGAGTGGGAGGGCCAGCCTTGCTGCTGGAGAGCTGTTGCTGGATTTGAACCACCAAGCCAGTGGGCCACAGTCCCACACTCAACCACTACGCCACCAGTGCTCAGCCCCATGAAGGTTTATTTTAAATTAAAAATATTTATAATGTATGTATTTCCTTTTTTCTAATGTATATATTTCTAATAACAGCATATTGAAATAGGAAACTGTCTTTTTAATACACTTGGATGCAATTTTACTGGTTTACATTTTATCATGTTCTGTGAAATGAAATTTTTACAATTCTTTCTACATTTGTTTTTCTAAACTTAATTCAACCAGTAATAAGCTCTTTAAAACTTTTTGATTTTTAAGGTTTGGTTAAATAGCTCATCTATGCAAGCCTCTCTGTTTATTTGTGAAACCTCAGATGCAGCAAAAGTCCATCAATGGGTATCACTGAAAAATGGGTTTTTGGGGGAAGTTGTAATTCCTGGAAGCAAATCCTTGTGATTTGCATATCTATGCTTTTCTCCTTTACTTGATCTTCAGCATGTGAGAAACTGGAGTAGGAGCTAGAGTAAGAGATAGCAGCCTAATGCTAAACCATTTATTCAAGTAGGGTAGTTTTTCTTGTCCTTTCCTGTTTGGAGAGGCACACCACTAGCTGAGAGAGTCAGGTCAATGACAGGAAAGAGAAACAGATAGCAGATCAAAGGCTACTTGCAATCAGAAATTCAGGGTCTCCACACTTGTGAGGAAGCAAATAAAATCCAAAATAATTGCTAGAAATTCTGAGAAATGACTGTGGATAAACCTGGTGAACAATTATTTAAATACGTGATGAAGTACAATATCACCAGGATGCAATTTGGACACCACATAATATTTGATACAATGTGACAGAATGACACCTCTTTTGAGTATCTTTCCAATATCTCTAATCCTATTCTGATGATAAGAAATATGAGAGACCAATCCGGATTGTGTGATTTTCAGCACATTTGCCCAGTAAAGCAAGCTCCCCTAGCATCTGGCTGATTCAGACTCATAGAAACCCTATAAGACAGAATAGAACTACCCCCTTGGGCATCTAAGACTGTAAATCAGGAGCCGACAGTCACAACTTTCTCCCAAATAATCCATGGATTTCAATTACTGACTTTGAAAAGCTTAGAGATTTTCAACATTGTCAAGGTCACTGAAGCAAGGAAAGATTAAAAAAATAGATACAGATTCGAGGATCTTGTGAAAACCAATGTGATTCCCTGTATATGATCCTGGCTTAGAAAAAGGGGAATAACTAAAAACATGGATGAAATCCAAAGGAATTCTCAAGTTTAGTGAGTAGCAATGTATCAATTTAATTTCTTGGTTGTGACAAAAGTACCACTGAATTATGAAATGTAAGCAATCATAACTCCCAACTGTTGCATACACTGTTATGTACAAGGGAAGAATAATACTGAGCATTTTTTTTCTTTTGTGCAAACACACATTCGATGTCACACACTGTAGATGGTCTTTTTCATGTGCTCCTCCCATTAAATCTTGATTTCCTTGTGAAGCAGTATTTATTTTAGAGGTGAAAAGGTAGTTTTTAGAGTCATGAAATATAAATACCAATAAACTCCAGCTCTCCAATTTAATGGCAGGATAGCTTTGAACAATATAAAGATTTCTCTATTACACTTTTAAAAAACAAAGAAAATCAGGTAAACTAAGTATTCTTCCAAGATGACTGCAGAGATTTCCTAATGTTTAATAATACTGTGGCAGCATACACTGCCTCTCAGTTTCAGCTTGTGGTGACCTCCCTGCTTTATAAAGTAGAACTCTACTATAATGCCTTCTTCACTGTAATATTTATGAAATCAGATATATAGGCCCTTTTTCATGGTACCATGGGTGGGTTTGAACCACCAATCTTGAGATTACTCATTAATTGCAAACCACCAAGCTAAACCTATTGTTATTGAATAAATTCTTAATTACTCATAGTGCTCATATAAGACAAATAGAACTGCCCCATAGTTTCCACAATTGCAAAGCTTCAGCAAAAAAGACTACCACTTCCCTCTACCCCAGAGGGGCTGGTAGGTTTGAATAACCACCCTTATTTTTAGCAGTTGTGCCCCTACACATTAATGTTATTTTTCATTAAGATATCAAGGAAAATGTGTGCTTTCATTAAAAGTTATACATTGTCTAAAGTACATCCTTCTAGATGATCTGAGTCTAATCTTTTATTGCTTTTGAATTACATTATATGATGTTGCAAATTTAACAATTAATAATCATGCCAGATAAAGCTTATGTATAATTATTAAACAATGGCATATGTCACAGGAAAGGGTTGTGCTACAGGTACACTTTATAAGAAAAGGAAGTATGTGACAAGATAGGCAGACATAAGTTTCACAATGGCAGTGGCCTAACTTTGATTTTGGAAGACTTGATCTAGCTAAAGCTTTCAGAGGGAGTGGCCCATTGTCCTAATAGCAGGAAGTAAGGCTATCTTTTGTGGGAGACAAAGAGCTCCAATAGCTGGAGCCTTTAGGGAGAATAACTAACTTCTGACTTCCACACCAGATGCTGGCAAATGGTTACTAATATTTGCTTAATATTTTGGAGGAGATATAATTGTGGAAAAGCCCTATCTTCATCCCACAATCCTCCCATTCCCCTCTCTTGAAAATTTGATCCAGCTGTCAGGAGGATCCCTCTGCTCCTCTTCAAGATACACACATACAGAAGATGATGCTTGGTTCATGTTATATGGCTGCCCTGGCCAGCAAACTGAAAAGTTTGAGCTTGTACCCATCCTGGTTCTCATTGGAATAGGTACATTCTTATTTTTCTTTATTTATTTGTTTGGTTTTTGTATCTACTTTATTTCTTTTTTTTTTGCGTGTGCATCACTGGCTTCATTTATTTCTTTTAAAATTATTAATTGGGAGTAAATTCATATATTATCACATTGAGCAGAAGCGGGATTTTATATACTGAAAATAATTCTCTTCCCAAATTAACACATTTGGACATTTAGAACTTGAACAAACCCATATAAAAGAATAAATAGGGCTGAGCCCTGGTGGCGTAAGTGGTTGAGTGCGGGACTGCAGCCCGCGTGCTTGGCGGTTCAAATCCAGTGATGGCTCTCATGAGCAGCACTAGGTAGCACCCACGACCACCAGAGGCAGTGATGCCCCCCCCCAAAAAAAACCCTAAATAAATAAATAGAAAAGATCATCAAGAAACTCCCAATTGAAAAAAATTAAAAAGTCTGGTCCAGATGGCTTCACAGGAGAATTCTATCAAAGATCCCACAAGGATTGAGAACTACAGACGCTCTCTCTGAACATAGATGCAAAAATTCTCAACAAAATCTTGGCCAATAAAATCCAACAACATATAAAAAATACACATTATGACCAAGAGGAATTCATGCCAGAGATGCAGGAATGATTCAACATTTGGAAAACACCATAATCCACCACATTAAGCAGAAAAAGGCTAAGAACCCTATGATCAATCATATCAATTGATTTTTCTAGATATTTGTCTATGTCATATAGATTATTGAGTTTGTTGGAATACAGTCTTTTGTAATACTGATATTAATCTTTTTATTTTGTTAAGGTTTGTTGTGACTTCCCTTGTTTCATCTCTAATGAGTGGTGTATTCAAATCATTTACTCTAATTGTTATTCTGGTGATTTCTCTTTTCATTGATTTTAAGATGTGGTTGGGAGATTTCAAGGGTCTTTCATTGGGTGCATATGTTTATTATGGGTATGAGTACTTGATCTATGGAGCCCTTGAGCTTTATCTAATGCCCATTCTTGTCCCTTATTATATCATGTACCTGGATGTCTACTTTGTCAGAGATTAATTTTGACACCTCTGCTTTTCTTTTTCATTCTTTCTTTTCATTGGCAGTAAAATTTCCATCAATCTTTGACTCAGTCTATTTTTGTATGTGAGATTGAGATGTGTCTCTTGAAGGCAATAGATTGATGGATCTTGTTTAATCCAGTCTACTAAACTTTTTCTCTAATTGGTGAGTTTCATCTATTGACTTCAGTGTAATTAAATCTAAATATGTCTTGCATTTGTTGTGTCCGATATTTTCTTTTTTCTTTTATAGGGAGCTGTATATATGTGCAGAGTTTATTTGTGCCTTTGTTTGTGAACAAGGTCTGTAATGTTTTGGGTACTGTTTCCATTTGTTGGTTTCTGTGTGGTGTGACGCCCTGTGGTGCTCTCATGTCTGATTGCTGTGGATGTTGGCTTTCTTCCCCTAAAGAATTGGAAAGCTTTATTTGTAAGGCTGTTTTCATTTTTAAGAATTCTCTAAATATTTCCTTATTTGAGAAACCATTTATTTCTTTTTCAAATTTGATAGAAAGCTTTGCTGGATAAAGGATTCTTGGATTGCAGCTCATGTCCTTCAACCTACAGAATATGTTGCTCCAATATCTTTTCTGATGGTCTCTACAGAGAGGTCTGAGCTTATTTTTATCTTTATATGTGACTATTTTTCCTCCCTAGATGCTCTCATGAATCCCTTCTTTTCCCTGATGTGTTTTTTAGGGGGATTAATATATCTATTTAATCTATGTGCCACCCTCCCCCCTCAGAAGAATGTACTTCAGAGGACAGCATTGGGGCTACAGCTTGGGGAGAGGGGCATATCATATTAAGAAGTGAGAGGGCTGGAGAGGGAAAAGAGAGCATCCTGGCCCACCAACCCCCAAGAACAATATTCCTGCTCAGAGCAGACAATGTACAAAGAGGACCATAGGGTCGGCCACACCACAAGACACGACATCCTTCACTTAACCTTGGGGCAGCAGGGAACAACACTGGGGACACAGTGAGGGAATAATGCACAATCTGACCCCATCATGCAGGGATGAAACACTAAGGATATGCAACAGAGCAGCAAGGGGAGCAAAGTGATGAAATCCCTGGAGGATATAAAACTAGACTAGACTGGAAAACACTTGCAAAAGCCAACAGAACTTGAACTATTTATAGACATTTCCATTTTTGTGAGTGGTTTTCTTTTGTAATTTTTATTTTGTTTTTGTGGGATTTTTGGTTGTTACTGTTTTGTTGGTTTTGATTTCCTTTGTTGTTTTGTTTGGGTTTTGCACTTTGCAACGTATCTGCATCTCTATTTAGATAAGATAGGTGGCATAAATAATTTGGAAATGAAAAGAACGGGACGAATGGCTCCCGGGGTAATACAGAAGAAGGGAAGGTGAGAGAAAGGATAGGGGGTTCCATAGGGGGAAATGATAAGTGAACTAAAAATGATGGTAAGATGGGCATAGGATGCTTTGTAGAGCTTAATCAAGGGCAATGTATCAGCAAGGAATTTCTAAACCCAAATGAAGGACAAGGAAAGTATAAGAAAACAGAGGAAAGAACCAGGGACAATGCGGCATTATGGTAGTGAATACTACTATTTGTTTCGGCATTCACGGGGTTGTAATATGCTGTTTTGATTGAAGTATATGAAGTAAACTAGTGTAAAGTTGATAATGGCAGAGAATTTTAATAATTTTTATATAATTTAAAATATTCATTGATACTACATTGAATCTCAAAAACAATAATATTTTAGAATCTCAATCCATATCAACTAACATTTTATTCTATATTACAGTAAAATCCATTGATCTAATTACATTTCAAATAGATTTTTTACTCACACATGATATTTTTAATGCTATGCACTGATTGTTTAGGAAGTATTGGTGAATGAGCTATGCAAAACTTCCAAATATTTATATATTTTATATTAGAAATAATCACATTTTTAACATCATCACCAACCTCTTTGGTGTATTTAACTATCAAGGTCACATAAGTAGATACAAACTTCCCAAAGTTCTAATTTGTGCTTGAAAGTTTAAATTTATTATAGACAAAATTATACTGTAAATTATTTTATTTGTCATTAAATTTCACCTTATTTATCTTGGAAAAAAGTCCTGCATTAAAGCCCAAGTAATTTCTTGCTTTCAGTTTTTTCCTACAGGAATGGCTCTAAAAATGGTGTTCATGCTCAATTAAACAAGTAATACAAGCACTATATGCACATTTACCATTTAATTACGTGGAATACTAAAAGTATTTCTTTTTTTTTTTTTTTGGTATCACTGCCCTCTGGTGGTCGTGGGAGCTACCCAGCGCTGCTCCTGAAGCCGCCGCTGGATTTGAACTGCCAAACCTGCAGGTTGCAGTCCCGCACTCAACCACTTACGCCACTGAGACTCAGCCAAGTATTTCTATATAATGTCAGGATTTGATAATTTTACTGCTTCCAAAAGAATATTCTTAAGTAGCATTTGCTTTTTAATTTAAGTACATAGTGGTAATCATTTGTAGGCTTGATTCCAGAACCTTGATTCATATTAAGACAGCAGCAGTCTCATACATCAGTAATTTTTAAAATATTACTGCAGAGATAGAAAATGATAAAAATATGAAATAATTTATCTTTATTATAAAAATGATTTTGACCTTGGGGAGCCACTGAGTCTCAGGGACCCTTGTCTGTAGATCACAGTTTGGGAGATGCTACAGTAGATTATATTAGTAGTGCTATTATTAGTAGTAGTAGTAATTTAATTATTAATGTTCCAACCAAAAAAAGCAAAATATTGAAGAACATATGTAGAATAAGGCCATGCAGATAACTGAAACACTATAGGTTTGAGATAGAGATTAATTTAGGTACTATAAAAGAAAAAAGTCAATGGTCTTGAGCACATAGAAATAGAAACATAGCCCAAAACTCACTGCAATGGAATCTATGATAAATCATGGCAAGCCTATAGGACAGGAGAGAACTCCCTGTGTGAGTCTCAGAGGCTATTGTTCTTTATAGGAATAGAAACCCTCATCTTTCTCCTGCAGAGTGGCTGGTGGTTTCACACTGCTGACCTTAAGGCTGGCAGCACAATGCACAACCACCACGACCCCGGAGCTCCCCAACACGAGTACCTCAAAAAGCTAAAAAGACTGCACTGGAAAACAATGGAAGAAATAAAGAATAAAAGAATTTTCATTGAATATACACTGGGAGGCTCAAGAAATTCAACAATCCTAAGAATATTTATTGATCAAACATTTGTTGTAAAACTGTTGGTTTAATTACACATGGTAATTATTAGCTTGAGGCTATCTGCTTCCAAAAGATTTTTAACTTCAAAAACTCATAGGAGGCTGAGCCCCGGTGGCGTAGTGGTTGTGCGTGGGACTGCGGCCCACTGGGATGGAGGTTCAATTCCAGCTCCACAGAGCAAAGGCTGGGCCTCCTACTCCCACCACCTGAGGGCAGTGATGCTCCCCAAAAACAACAACAACAACAACAAAAAACTCATAGGGCTGCTTTGGTATGGGTTCACTCTGTGACAGTGAGTTTGTGGTTGACTAGTAAGTTAGACTTGAAGCACTTGCTGACGAAATTGAAGTAGGGAATCCAATTTAATGAAATGAAAATGTAAAGCCTCACAACTGGAGTGATAGATAACACCATAATGAAAGGAGAAAATATTCAAAGTTTTAAGGATTTGATTTTACTTGACTCCTCAGTCAAGATTCATGAAAGTAGAAGACAAGGAATCAAAACAATAGAGACCTCTCTAAAGAATTAGAGAGCAAAAAGGTCATTTGGGGATAGTGAGCGTAACTTAATTCATGGTGTTTCCAGTCACTGTATATGCATTTGAGAGTTAGATAATGAACAAGGACCATAGAAGAATTGATTCATTTGGAATATAGTGTTGGCAAAGAATATTGGAAGTATTGGCCTGCTAAAACATGCAAAGAAATCTATCTTCAAAGTCCACAAGGATGCTCTTTAGAAGTAAGGCTGGTGAAGGGTGGAAGGAGGGGAATGTGCATAAGGAAAGGTGAACTGATTGAAGTTCAAGAAAAATTTAAAAATAAATAAATTGAATACATTAAAAAAACTATTGCATGATTTTTTTCAAAACAGGGTTGACTGCTTGAAACAAAAGTGTCAGAGGAGTTTACTGAAGGCAAGCAATGGTCTGGACCAGGAAGACGTCTTTACTCGGTGAAAATGGCCATTCCACTGGACAATGAAGAAGAAAACATTTTTGTACAGCTGAAGCAACAACTCAAAGAAAGTTTTAATTGGCTGAAAGTCAATCAGGGGAATCAAAGGGAGATTATCTAAAGGCAGAGCTTTAGCAGGGTAGGTGGATAGTGTATATGTGAGATTATAACTCTTGGATAAGAGTTCCAATTGCAAGCTTGCAAGAAAAATTCATTTTCTCATTTGCTTTACATTACAGCTTACATGTAATTTGCAAATTTTATGATATTGATCCTTATCATTGCCAATATAATCGAACCATTGACCTTCACTTCTTCACTTATTTCCCTTCAAACTCTCTGATTTCTTGGCCCTGATTGTTCAGAGTAGGCTTTTTCTCACAAATTTGAATCCCAGATCATTTTCCCCAACTGTTCATTGACCACCTACCAGCCTTTTCATTTTTGATTTCCACCATTTACACTTGCTGCCACAATTTGTGTTGTGCTGTAAAAACTGCCTTATCTCCTCCTGCCACAGTTCACTATTAAGTGATCCTAGAAGCTATCCTTTTTCTAGGACACAAGTTGTGTAGAGCACACCTTCATAAAGTGTGCTCTTCTGAGAGACACAAGGCATGAGCAACCCAAAGTAGGGCTTCTCCAGCACTGTAAAAGCACTGAGTCAGCTGCTTCTCTTGCCAGCTCTCAGAGAAATCCTCTTTAACCTCAAATAGAAATCTGTTGTTTGGTGCCAATGATCAGCTCTGAAGCTTTGTGCACAACAGAACAAAACACTGTACAGTCAGTCCTTTATCATCCAAACAACTGTTTCTGTGCATGAGCCCCTTGCTGCCACTACCACAATTCAAATGCATCTATTTTTCTATGGTCTTCCTTATTCAAGGTCCAACTTTCACATGCATATGATGCAGTGGAGAATAGATTGGCTTGGGTCAAATGCACCTTCATTCTCTAAGTAACATCCTTGCTCTTCAATACTCTAAAGTAGGAGATTTGCCTAATGCCACTCTTGACTGCTGCTTCCAGGAGCATAAGGTGTGGATTCATGCAAGACAAAGTCCTTCGAACTTTTCTCCATTTATCATGATGTTACCTATTGGTCCAGTTGTGAGGATTTGGGCTTTTTTAAATTAAGTTATAATCCACACTGAAGGCTGGAATCCTGATCTTCATCAGTTAGTATTTCAGTTCCTTCTCACTTTCAGCAAGCGAGATTGTGCTATTTGCATATCACAGGTATTAATAAACGTTCCTCCAATCCTGATGTCACACTCTTCTGCATATAATGCAGTTTCTCTAAGCATTTGTTCAGCATATGAGTGAATAAATTTAGTGAGAGAAAACATCCTTGCCACACATCTTTCCTGATTTAAATCATATAATATTTCCATTGTTCTGTTTGCCTAACTGCCTCTTCATCCATGTACAGGTTTTAAATGAGCATAATGAAATGCTTTGAATTCTCATTCTTCTCAATCTTATCCACAGTGCATTATGACAGACAAAACTGAATGCCTTATATAGTCAATGAAACACATGTAAACATCTTTCTGGTATTCTCTGATTTGAATCAAGATTTACCTGCCAACAGTTATGATATTCATTGTTTCAGACCCTCTTCTGAATGCTCTCTGAACTATTGACAATTCCCTGTCTTTGTTTTGCTGCAACAGCTTTTAGATAATCTTGACCAAAATTTTACTTGTATGTATTATCAATGATATAATTCTATAGTTTGAGCATTCTCTGGGGTCATCTTTCTTTGGGATGGGTACAAAAAGGGATCTCTTCCAGTTTATTAACCAGTCTGTTTCAAATTTCCTGGCATAAAGGAATGTGTGTTTCCAGGGCTTCTTAATCTTGCTGAAATATTTCAATGTGTATTGCATCAATTCTTGGAAACTTGTTTTCGGCCAATGCAATTTGAACTTCTTTTTTGGCATCATTGGTTGTCACTCATATGCTATTCCCTGAAATGGTGCATGTGATGGGTAGGTTTGTTATGCCAACATGGCCACAGAAGATTGGTGGGTCTGTTGTGACGGCACAGCCAATGAACACGCGGGATGAATTGAAGGGCAGATATAGGAAGGGCTAGGCAAGTCCCGCCCTCTCTCTCTCTTGTTTCCAGATCTTCGGACCAGAGACTGCCTTGTTCGTCCTGTGCCTCGATCTCCAAGCAACACTACCTGTGGGACACCTAACTGTGGACTGTGTTGCTGTTGAGGATCCTTCAAGCCCTACGTCGCCATGCTCCTGGGATATACATCTCTTGAGCTGGGGACTGTTGGACTCTGTTATCTGGCTGACTGTTGGTGACTGTTAGTGACTGTTGGTGACTGCTGCTCTGCTGTTTGCTGCCTGTAACCAGATAGCCTGGATTGCTCTATAGAGGACTATTCAGTGGCCCTCAAGAATTGAAGGACTCCCAGTCTTCTAGTTGCCTCACACAAGTGAGTTGTACCGAGCAATCTGTATTGTTTTATAGTTAACTTTTTCTCTTTTTATCTTATATATATCTTTCTCAATATATAAATATATAAAAATAATTACTAGTGTCCTGAATTTTATTTCTCTAAGAGAATCCTGCCTGACACAAGTGGTACCAGGAGTGCTTCTAGAGAAATAATATCATAAACATGGGTCTCCTTGATTGGTTCTCCAATCTGATTAGTCTTAAGAGCACTGGTGAATGCTAATTCTACACCTAAAGACATGGATAATTCTGCCAATCCTATTAGTCCATGGTGTGAAATAGCAAAGCTAATAACTGAAATAGGCGCACTTATGGATGGGATGCTGATTCCAGGAGAGGCTCTGGGAGAACATATGTCTGATATATTCCAGCAGTTTTGTCAAGATGCCAAGCATAAGGAGGCTGGTTGGCTGGTACTCCTTACGATGGACTATGTGATTAAGGAGAGGGATTGCCTCAGAGCCTCAGAAGCATGCTTTAAGTGCCGACTCACGGACTTGAAGACATCGGCATGTGCTACAAAGGAGAGCCTTCTTGCCTGTAGTAAAAGAGCCGATATTGCTGAGAACCAAGTCTAAAGTCTCATTATGCGAGTGGCTGAACTACAATGTCAGCTGAATGGGAGATCTAGAGCAGTGTTGGCAGCCAGAGTAAGGACTTTGATAGGAAAAAATTGGGACCCTGAAACATGGGATGAGAATATATGGGCTGATGATCCAGAAGAGGAGGATATTATGCCACCATTAGGAACAAGTGAACCAGCCCAGTCAATAGATTTGCCTCACCAGCTGGAGATAGTGGTCTATTATCAACAAAACAACCTACGCCTGAGCAGATCAACCAACCTACTCAAGGTGAAATGCCAGGTGGGGCTGCATCTCTACCATTGCCTGAGGGAAATGACTTACAAGATAGTGCGGAAAACACCCAGGAAACACCCTCACCATTGATAGTTTCTGCTAGAGCTATAACTAAAATTAATGCAAGGAAAGCTTCTAAGGGTGAGGCCAAGGTGATTACTCAAGAAGTATGCTATACTCACAAGGAACTGCTTGAGCTTTCAAATATGTACAAGCAAAAGCCTGGGGAGTGTCCCTGGGAATGGTTACTGAGGGTGTGGGATACTGGTGCAAGAAATGTAATGTTAGATCAGTCTGAGTTTCTGGATATGGGACCCCTAAGCACAGACTCTTCTTTCAATGTCTCCGCAGGAGAGGCTAAGAGAGGCTCCAACTCCTTATTTGGCTGGTTCACAGAGGCATGTGCTGCCAGGTGGCCTAGATTAGACCAACTTGAAGTGCCTGACCTACCTTGGTACACTGTAGAAGAAGGCATCCAAAAGCTGAGGGAAATTGGTATGGTGGAATGGATCTATCAGGATATTCCCATAGACCCCGTAAGGGGGTGTCCTGAGGACATATTGTTCACTACGACCATAAGGAATAAGTTTGTGAGGTGGGCCCCAGCATCTTTGAAGACTCCTATAATTGCTTTGTTGTGTGCACCAGGATTAGCTGTGGGGACTGCCTTAAGTGAACTACGACATTTGCCCACGATGGGGGTGATTGGACTCCGTGGTAACAGAGGGCAAGTGTCAGCAGTGAATCAACAGAGACAGGGTGGACGTGGTTATAATAGACAACAAGGCTTTCGTGGTAATCAAAGCAGCCTGTCTCATGTGGAATTATGACATTGGCTACTTAGTCATGGTGCCCCTAGGAGTGAAATAGATGGGAAACCTACTAAATACTTATGTGACTTATACATGCAGAAGAATGCTGGATCAGGTGAACAGAGGAATAGGTAGTCACGATCAATCGACCAATTCCCAGACCTGAGCCAATTTACAGACCCACAACCACTTGAATGAGGGGAAGGCCAGGTCCCTTGGAAGAAGGACCCTGCCACATCACCGAAGGTTTATGCTGTTAATCTTTCTTCTAGCCTTCCTCAAAGGGACCTCAGGCCTTTCACAAGAGTGACTGTTCATTGGGGAAAAGGAAATAATCAAACTTTTCGGGGATTACTGGACACTGACTCTGAACTGACACTAATTCCAGGGGACCCAAAGTGTTTCGAAGACCCGCCAGTCAGAGTGGGGCCTTATGGAGGCCAAGTTATTAATGGAGTTTTAGCTCAGGTATGCCTCACTGTGGGTCCGGTAGGTCCCCAAACCCATCCTGTGGTTACTTCCCTAGTTCCAGAATGCATCATTGGAATAGAAATACTTAATAACTGGCAGAACCCCCACATTGGATCCCTGAAATGTGGAATAAGGGCTATCATAGTGGGAAAGGCCAAATGGAAACCCTTAGAATTGCCATTGCCTAGGAAAATAGGAAACCAAAAGCAATACTGCATTCCTGGAGGAATTGCAGAGATCAGTGCCACCATCAAAGACTTGAAAGATGCAGGGGTGGTGATTCCTACCACATCCCCATTTAACTCATCCATTTGGCCTGTAAAGAAGACAGATGGATCCTGGAGAATGACAGTGGATTATCATAAGCTTAACCAGGTAGTGACTCCAATTGCAGCTGCAGTTCCAGATGTGGTCTCATTGCTTTAGCAAATTAATACTTCCCCTGGTACTTGGTATGCAGGTATTGATCTGGCCAATGCCTTCTTCTCGATACCAATTTCAAAGGATCACCAAAAGCAGTTTGCCTTCAGCTGGCAGGGGCAACAGTACACTTTCACAACTCTCCCCCAGAGGTACATCAACTCTTCTGCCCTGTGCCATAATTTAGTTCGAAGGGACCTCGATCGCCTGTCTATTCCACAAAATGTCACACTAGTCCATTATATTGATGACATTATGTTGATTGGATCCACTAAGGAGGATGTATCAAAGACTTTAGATTTGTTAATACAGCATCTGCATACAAGAGGTTGGGAAATTAACCCAACAAAGATTCAAGCACCCTCCACCTTGGTAAAATTTCTAGGGGTCCAGTGGTGTGGAGCATGTCGAGATATTCCCACTAAAGTGAAGGAAAAGCTATTGCATCTGGTTCCCCCAACAACAAAACAGGAGGCACAATGCCTAGTGGGCCTTTTCAGATTTTGGAGGCAACATATCCCTCACTTGGGTGTTCTACTTCGACCTATTTATCAGGTGACATGAAAGGCCTCCAATTTTGAGTGGAGCCTGGAAGAAGAAAAGGCTCTGCAACAGGTTCAGGCTGCCGTGCAAGCTGCTTCGTCACTGGGACCATATGATCCAGCTGACCCAATGGTGCTAGAAGTGTCAGTTGTTGATAAAGATGCAGTGTGAACTTCTTTTTTGGCATCATTGGTTGTCACTCATATGCTATTCCCTGAAATGCTGCACTTCCAACTAGATGTTACTGTTTAAAAGGATATGACCCTGAAGTGGTTGAGTGCGGGACTGCAACCCGAGGGCTTGGCAGTTCACATCCAGTGGTGGCTCTCAAGAGCAGCGCTAGGTAGCTCCCACAACCACCAGTGAT
Organism: Nesogale talazaci; assembly: GCA_004026705.1. Lineage (NCBI taxonomy): Eukaryota > Metazoa > Chordata > Mammalia > Afrosoricida > Tenrecidae > Nesogale > Nesogale talazaci. Next base: position 31,402 of record PVJH01012942.1, on the reverse strand, counting down.
GCCAAAAAAACCCCCCAAAAACGAATATTACTCTTTACATAATGTATGAGAGGGTACCTCCACAAAATCTCCTCTGGGCAGAGCTTTAAAATCCCAAACATTATATCTCTTGATAGTCGGACATCATTAGTTTTCTTCACCACATTTGCTTGTGCACCCATTTTGTCTTTAGCAATCGTGCCAGGAGGGCGAGCATCACAGAATACCAGGTTATTAGAACAAAGTGTATTTGCATTGAAGGAGGGCTTGAGCAGGGGCCCAAAGTCTGTTCACTACCTCAGTGTATTGCCATATAAATATATGTACATAAGCCAGTTCCTGTATTTTTATGCTTTAATAGTTCTACCTATGTACACACCTATGTTTATACCTATGTCTATTGCTTTGCTTCCTAGATCATTCCTCAGTTTCCGTTCACCTTCCTCCTTTTCCACCATCACGCTTACACTTCTTAGCTGGATTGCTGTTGTTTCAATACCTCCAGGATTGCTTATCCTACTTGTTGTTTATTTTTAATTCCCTAGTTGTTCCCATCTATGGTGTTGTTTGCTCAGTGCTCCCTTCCCCTTCTCCCCCCAAGGCCCTTGAAACCAATGGTCCCATTGTTGTTTCCTCAGTTTTGCTTCCCATGCCTATCTTATATAGGTAGGAAAACCAACAATAGTGGAGACAAAACAAAAAGAAAACAGAAGCTAGAAATAAAAGGGAAAAAAATCTAGCAAAAAAAATCCCCAAAGCATATAAAATTCCACATTTGTCTGCTGCCCTTTATGACACGTCCCTCCCACCCACCCCCTTCCCAGTCCTGTGGTGTTCTGAGAACTGTGCCTCAGTGGTCTGGCTTTGCTTCTGTTGCTGATCTGTTATGATCGTTTCCTTCTTGGTTCACCCCACCTGGGGGGTTCAGACCAGACACTCTCCACTGTGAGACTTCTGGTATTGTTCTTTGTCATGATATGCTCCATCTTGTCTTGAGCTGTTATTGGCCCTATAGTCTTCTTTGTACCTTAGCAGCTCTGTGCATAAATTTTGTAATCAGGGCTTGGTGTGCCAATATAGGGTCTCACTCAATCACTCACTTTTTCCTTCTTGGTTTACTTCCATGTAGGCGTGGCTGGCCAGTCCCTCTACATAACCTGTAGGTTTAGTGTTTTCCTCTGGTGATGAGGCATGGTGCTCTTAAGACTCTGAAACCAAACATCAATCAAACCAATGGAAGGTGCCATCAACACCCAATCCAAGAAAAGTTTGTCAAGTGAAATAAAGATAAAGACATGCTCATTTGTTTTGTTTTTGATGTGATTGGAGATAGTGTAGCATTTGGAGTTCATTCTACTAGATCAGACTGTTAATCAAGCTTTCTACTTAGAGATTCTGAAAAGACTGTATAACAAAGAGGCCTGATTTGTGACAGAATTGGGACTGGTTTTGCCACCACAAAAATATACCTGCTCACACAGCCTCTCACAGCGCCAGTTTTTGGCAACAAAAGGCATACCTCTCATGCCCCATACATGTTAGTCACCTGATCTCATTCCATGAGACTTGTTTTTGCTTCCATGAATTTTGCATCTCCAAGGCTATCAAAGGCCTTAGTGTGGATCCATGTGTCTTGTCACAGGAAGGTGAAGCTACTAGCTTCCAGGGAGAGAAAGGAAGTTCCAGGAATCCTCATGTAAAGGCCAAGCCCTCAAGAAGGCATCATCAGGTCATGGCCTGATTGACAGGCTAGACACCCCCACTATACTTGCTTATCATGATGTAATTATGTAATTATGTAACTATCACACTTAGAAACATACTGGGACAGTTTCTACCTTGCTCAATAGGGTCACTGTGAGTCAGAATTCATTTGATAGCAGGTGTTTTTGTTTTTGTTTTTGAACAATGGCAAAGTGCACAGATGTGAAGTAAACATTAGAGGTAGGAACCAATCTCTTCGTTCTAAGGAAGAAAGACCTGCAGATCTGCTCTAGTAAAATTAACATCCTGGAAAATTCTGTGGAGTGGTCATACTTTGTCAACTTGGGTTTCTATGCATTGGAATTTTCTTCACAGTCCCCTAATAACCAGCACCACTGCACTGGATGGGCCAGAACTTAATAATCCAGTCATTTAACCACTTCAGACTCACAGCCACTCCTCATAGGGATTTTGATACTAAATCTTTCTAGGGTTAGATAATCTTGTTAAGACAAAGGTTGAAATGAGGCAGAGCCTACACAATTGCATTGGAGAGCAGAAAACACTGGCAATTAGTAAATTTATTTTGCATTAGGGTCAAATAAATTAGTCAAATAAAAAGGAATATTATTATTATGCACTTAATAAGGCTCCATGTACTTCCTGACTAATTTTTAATCCAGTAATGAACAATGCTATACTTTTTAAGTCGGTCATCAGTACAGCCAGTAATTGAAGAATGGATGAATTAAAATTTATACAAATGATATGTCACAGACAGTCACAAGCATAGACTGTAGACTTGAAGTCCCAAATACATTTATTACTCCCTGTGTATTTATGTTTCAATTATCTGATTGAGTAAATGATTATAGAGATATTGATAAACAAGTCTGGCTTCATTCCCTGAATTGATCCTCTGCTTGCTGTTAGTGAGTGCTCAGCTCAGTGGTTTGACCTGTTTTCTCCAGTACTTTGGGTCAGTACTTCGCTACAGTACTGGAGTCACCACTCTTGCTAATTCTCAAGTGTAGTATTTTCTCTGGGCTTTCATAAACTCTTTTTTCTGACCCTCAATTGTGAATATATGAGCCTCTGGAGGGCAGGGGTTGTATCTTTTTCGCCTTATGCAGTTTGACACATTGTTAACCAGTGTTCTTTTGGCCTTCAGGATGAATCACGTGATGAGCATAAAAGCCAACTGTTATTGAATCTTAATGGTGATGGGGGGGGGTGGGCGCTACCCTCTTCAACTCTCTAAGTTTGGGAAGAAGTCTGACTGGGGAAGATGAGGGGTGTAGTGTTGAAGGAATGAGTTTTCTCATTGAAATTCTTATGGGTCAGCACTTGCTACCCTCAAATAATGAGTAGGTATGCTGGCATGATGCAAAAAAAAGTTACGTGGCACAATTTTCCTAGTCATTTCCTTATCCATACGGTTTTCCCTTCTCTTACAACTTCTGAATAAGCCCCTCAGATGGCAATGTAGACTGAGAAATCCACTAAAATGTTCCCTTCCCTAAAACTCACTGCCATTGATTCCATGCAGACTCATTGCAACCTCCCTGTAGGTTTCTGAGACAACAGCTGTTGAAGGGAGTAGAAAGACCAGTCTTTGTCCTGTGGAGTGGTATGAGGTTTCGGACTGCTGATCTGTGAATCATAGCCCAACGAGTAACCACTAAATCACCAGGGCCCCTAGGATATCCCCTCAGATTCCCCTAAAAGAGATGCTGCAACCTTCGGAGCAACCCTCTTTGACTTGAATTTAACTCACCCAGCAGATACCATTGGCAGCTAGTTTGATTAAACTTTTTGTTTTTCTGAAGGCACTATATGGTGTCTAAGACAGCATGTTATCAAGAGAACTGGCCTGCAGCCATTCACTGGTGATGAATACATGCTTGACATATTTTTATTTGGAAAAATCCTATGAATTGGAATCTTTTTATTTATTTTTTAATCATTTTATTGGGGGCTCATACATCGTTTCTCACAATACTTAAATACATATATTGTGACATGCTTCTTCACATGCCTGCAGCTGTTGTCATTATCTGAACCTCCACCTTTCTATCTGAGCTCCTGACATCAGCCTCCCATCCCTTTCCTTCCATCCTTGCTCCCCACTCCCCCACCAACCCTCAGTAATCTATAAATTTTATTGTTTTGTCATAACTTACACTGCCCAATGTCACCCCTTGCCCTCTCCACAAATGTCTGTCCTCCCCCCCAGTAGGAGGTCATGTGTAGGTCCCTGAAGTTGGCTCCCCCTCTCTACCTCACTTTGCCTCCACCCATCCAGTAGTTCCACTCCTCCTACTGGCCTCAAGGGCTTCATCTGTCCTGGGTTCCCTGCATTTCCATTTTCCATCTCCACAAGTGGACCTCCTCCAATCCAGCTGGTAAGGTAGAGCTGGGACCATGGTAGTTGAGGGGAGGAAGCCTTCAGGAACTTGAGGGAAGTTGTATGCTTCATCACCACCTCACTGCATCACACTAGCCTGTCTCCTCCCTATGACTCCCCTCTGAGAAGGGGTCCAATTACCCAGCATCAATACTTTTGGACTTAACTTCATACATCTAAGTAGCTGGTATGACTTACTACATAGTGACAAGGCAAATTTTGGCACTGGGTTCCAAAGAAAAGTTTTATAGTAAGATGATTTACTGGTAGGACAAGTCCTTTGTTCAAGGGATTGAAATATTGCAGGAAAACACTATCTAGAATGAGCCACTAGGTTTGGCGTGGAAGTACATAAGGAGAATATGCTTTCTCTAATCTGCCATGAAAATTATCCAGTAGAGTAAAACCTCACTGACTAAATAGGATAACAAAGATTATTTGCACCAACAATAAAAGGAATGCAGTTTTCTCAGTGCCATGTAACAAAGTGAATGTGCTAGCTTACAGCATACATTAATCAATGATTATTTGGACAATGGACCTCATTTTGCCTTAACTATTACATTGGTTTCACCCCTGTTGGCAGATCTTGATGCACTGTTTACACTAAAGATATTTTTCTACTTCTGCTTTTATTGACCAGAAGCAATGAGAAACACTAATGAAGAAAAACACAAGGGAAGCTGGAGCAGCCCGACCAGCCTATCACCTTTAGCAGATATCTTGAGCATTCAAGTGATCTGTGCTCCTAAAATAAACTGCTAGTTCTCCAAATGGAGTCTATGTAGTTGTATTGCATATTTGTTCAGGGGTGATGGGATCACTCAAGGGAGGCCTGTCATAGTTTCTTATGAGCAGTGAATAGTACTTATTCCTATGTGATTATGACAAGGTATTCTTTCTTTTAGAGATGACTTTCTAGTCCATGGATAAAGAATGTGGGTGACTGATATTGTAACCTGGGTGACTGTAGGTGACTGATACTGTGTCCTGGCTTATTCATAGAGGCACAGCATCATTGCAAGCACAGTTCCAACATTCTGCTTCTGGATGTATCACAGGTAGTATCATTTGTGGTGGCAAAGGCAACATCAGATCTTGCAGAGGACACTTTAGCTTTTAAATATTTGATAGAATACCATATGCATTATCCTCAAGATGATTCTGATTGAGTAATCATGTAAGATAAGCAGAATTGTCATATAGGGTTTCCTAGGCTGTAATCTTTATGGAAGTAGCTTACTACTTCTTTCTCCCCTGGAGTGACTGGTAGGTTCAAAGCATTCTTTTGGCTAGCAGTGGGGTACTATAACCAATATGTGACCAGGGACCTTCAGACAGGTAGATGGATAGATAGATGCCCTCAAGTCAACAATAATTTGTAGAGTCCTAATGTGCTACAGAAGGGGACACTGCCTGGTTCTGCATGAAGAATAACATCCCTAGAATTTTTGAGTTCATTTTTGAAGCTAAACATGCCAACTGGTCTTACTGAGAATCCACCACACACACATTGACCCTCATCATCACCAGACATCATGCCCTTCCTTGATAAATAGTCCTTGATTTTCAAAATAAGAATTGAACATTTTATTGTGATCTGAAAAGGTTCTCATTGGATAATACTCATAAATAGTTCTATTTTCCTAGTCTGTCTCAGTCTGCACACTTTGTTGAATTGTGTCTACTATAGGTGAAAATGTTGCTGTTTGAAATGATAGCACAGCTCTCACAGTATGAGAAACTGACAGTCAGGTAATATAGCAACTTATTAGAGGAGGTAAAATAATTCAGATTCCCATGAAGCCTAACATATTATTTACTCAGGGTACAGATTGAATAAATATGGTGAAAAGGATGTAAACCCAATGCACACCTTTCTCCATTTAAAAGCATGCATTATCCCCTTCTTCTCCCTCTCTTCCCCTCCCCATCCCCCCAACTACCTCCTTATATAGGTCCCAAATGACCCTTATATAGCTCCCAAATGAGCACAACAAAGTGTTCTGGTATTCCTGTTCTCAAAGAGGCTATCGATAATTTGTTGTGATCTACATAGTCAGATGTCTTAGCATAGTCAAAAAAATTAGTAATTATCTAGTAGTCTCTGCTCTTGTGAAGATCTATCTAATATCAGCAATGACATATCTTTTTTCATGTCTACTTTTGAGTCTGGTCTGAATTTCTGGCTGCTCCCTGTGAATGTGCTGTTGAAATTGTTGAATGATCTTCAGCCAAATTGTACTTGTTTTTACATCAATGATATTATTCTATAGTCTGTGCATTTTGGGGGGTCACTTTTGTTTGGGGTACAACTATACCTCTTTCAATTCATTGGCCAGGTAGCTGTCTTTCAAATTTCTTAAAGTAGGTTGGGAAATATTTCCGTGCTTCATCACTTTGTTGAAACATTCAAATTGGTATGCCATCTCTTCCTGGAGCCTTGCTTTTGGCTGATGCCTACAGCGCAGCTTGAACTGATGTCTGCAGTACTATTGGTCCTTAATCATGTGCTACCTCTTGAAACAGTTGAATGTGGACGGGGTCTTTTTGGTTCAGCATCTGTATTCTTTCCATCTTCTTTGGATTTTTTGTATCTGTCAATATTTTGGCCATACAATCTTTCAATATTGAATTTTTTTTTAGCTTTTGCAGTACAAGTTATCCTGAGTGTGATCTTCCTTTTTTGGTTTTCTAATATTAGTTCTGTGCACATTTTTTATCTTACTTTGTCTTTTTGAGTTACCTTTCAAAATATTGTTAAATCATTTCTTCCCTTTGCTCTATGATTAAGAGTAAGTTACAGAGTCTTTTCTGATCTCCACTTTGAGCTTTTCTTTTTTCCTTGTCTTTTTAATAGACCCTTTACTTTCTACATGCATGATGATCTTGAGGTCATCCTACAATTCATCAGGTCTTCAGATATTAGTGTTCAGTGCAGAAAATTTGTTCTTGAGACATTCTTGAAAGTCAGAGGGGATAGCCTTAAAGTTGTATTTTGGCTTTTGTGAACTTATTTAAAATCCCTTCCGCTTCCACTTGGACATACATACAAGAAATTGGTGGCTTATATCACAGCTGACCTTGAGTCTAGTTTTAGTTGAACGTCTTCATTGTCTCTTCCCACAAATTTAGTCCCATTTGAAATCAGAATACCTAGAGAGTATACATCCTTTGCTTTGGAATTTACACTTTTGAGAGTCATATAGATGTTTTACATTCTCAGGTTTCAGAGTAACCACAGCAAGCAAACAGAATAAAGTTCCTTAAATCTTAGGCCAGTGTCAGAATGTCTGCTGACTAGAATGCTAGGACTAACTTTTAAATACTAATGCTAGGGAAGTAAGAGACACTCGCCTCCAACCTGCTTGCTTTTGAGCAATGCAGCATTATAAAAATTCCACAGTAACTGCATTAATTGAGGTATCTTATGTTAACTTTAAGATTTTTCTAAATTAAGTAAAATAATTTGAGTTACATTAGTATAGATACACAGTTATGTAGTAGAGTTAATGTACTTATGTAGCAGTTAAATTGGTTAAAACAATGATACCATCCCTTGTGTGGAATATATTAATATGATGGAAGGAGGAGGCAGATGCGACATTTGACAAATATATTAAAAAAGAAATACTTAACCAGGAGGAATTTATTGTGATGAGAAGAGGGAGGTATGCTTCTCAATTTCGGTATCTTCAGATGTTTCATTTTCTGTAGCATTTAATGATTGAAAAATGCTGTTACTCATTTCAATTTGTGGTTGAGCTGCTGAACCACAAGCAGGAACTTCACAGAGACAGGAGTGAGAGGCAAATAGCTTCATCCTGTGGGTTCACTTGCTAATTTAACTCAAAGGTATACCTCCCTGGCTTTAAAGGTATATCAGCCACTTCTCGCACGGACTGCTCACTTTTGCACTACATGCTTTCTCTTTTTCTATGCCCTTGGCTCTCTCTGAAAGGGGAAGCAATTTTTCTCGGAAACATGACACAACACAGATTTGCCATTAGGTCTCAGGTTGCTCTGTCTCAACATGTTTTGTACCCTGTGGCATGTGATGTCACAGCTTACAGCCTTCTCTTCCTCATCTTAAATAAGGGATTTTATCAACCATCTCACAGGCTTGTGAAAATGAGATATTACGTGTTCTGACATGCACAGAAATGGATACACCATGGTGTTTCATTCTTGGTAGCTATGGCAAATAGATTTTCATGGTGGTTGAAGAATTGATTTTTATCATTTTCTCTAAATTACCATGTGTTTTAAAACTGGTGTTTCCCCCCTTTCATTTTCCATCTTCTTGCTTCCAGTGGCATTATCTGCCATGATATGAACCCAACTTTGTGGTGATCTCATGCCCAACAGTTTTCATTGGCTACTTTTCAAAAATAGATCACCAGCCCTTTCTTCTGAATGATTCTTAATCTGCGGACACTCCACTGACACCTGGAGCATCATAGGAACACAAAAATAGCACTGACGACAAATTTGGTGGCTCCCCATGCAGCTCACTGGCCAGGAATGGAACCTGTGTCTTCTGTATGGAAGGTGAGAATTATACCACTTAGCCATCATTATTAACATTTGCTAAGTTAATAAATTTATTAAGTGATTTCCATGGGTGAGGATACTGTAGCAAGTGCTATGTGCAAACTATCAATGCCTCTCTACTTAAGGCAGCTATTCTTCTTAGTCCCATTGTATTAAAGGGAAAGTTAAAATTCAGAGAGCTGAAGTGAACTGGCTGAGTTACACAAACAATTGCCAAACCAGTGAGTTTTTTGAGGGGTGAGGTGGGGCGGGTTTGTGTTTGTTTCTGACTAGAGAGTCCAGTTAAACTGCTGTATGCTGACACGTCATCCATTTACAAAACAGCCTTAAAGCCCATATAGGTATGGATGTAACTTCCTTCCATCTAATGTAAAAAGCTTCTTCTTGGGGGGTGAATTCCTGACATCTCTGAGGGAAACATGAGACCCTGCACTCATTGTCGCTGAAGTCGCCCAGCAAGAGCTAAGCGCAGATATCTGTAGCCACAGACTTATTAACGTGTGGGAAAGTCAATTGAGCGGGCAGAGCAGTGCAAGGCATGAAGTGTAAACAAGGTTAAAATTAGAAGGAGAGACGGCAAGTGTTACTGCATACATAGGGTCCTCACTAGTCTGAATTGATTCGGTGGCAGTGAGTTTGCGCGTTTACTTGTTTTTAAATATTCGTATAAGTGAAAAAAATAAAACGAGGAAGAAGAAAAATAAAGAGAGGAAAGGGACACACGAGAATATTTGCCGAACGTCTTGGCGCCAAACATCTTATGAAATGGTCTTTAGAGGCGATCCCAGAGGACTCCCAGGGTCAGGCTGTTCCCAGCATCAGCCTAGAGCAACTGAGGCAGCAAATGCACTTTGGTGGATCCAGAAGACCCCTTTCTGCCACTTCGCGCACGGCTTGGCGCAAGCGTCCTAGGCTGCCCAGCTCCGGCTCCGGCTCCGCTCCGGGGCCCCGCAGCCTGCTTGCTCCCACTCCCCCTCTGACGGCCGCCCCCAGGACGAGAGTGAACCCTTCCTGGTCGCCGTGGAGAGGGAGGGGTTAGGAAGCAATTACAAGTGTGCGAGCCCCAGCTGCCCTCTTTCCCTACTTTTGAACAAAATACCACGAAGACGCGTCAATTCCCCTCGCCACAGTCCGGGGCTCCGGACACCTCGGGCCCTGCAGGGAACCTACCCAGAGGCAGAGGCCCCGGGGGTGCCGCGCCGGGCCGCCCGCCGCCCCGCTGGGGAGCCGCCCGCTGCCGGGGGCGTGGCGCGCGGCTGCTCCGGGCGGTTGGAAGGTGACGCGCGGCCGCCTTCACCCCCTAGAGGGCGGGGCTCGCTGGCTGCGGCTGAGGAAGTGGGGCGAGACCCCGCCCCCGCCGCGTTCGGGGTGCTCCCTGCACGCGCCGGCGTCGGCGTCTTCGGGTTCCGGGCTGGGCAGGTGAGGGGCGCGCTCTGGCTCCACTCTGCAGCCCCCGCAGGCGGCGCAGACAGGTGAGGGTGGTGGGCCGCTGTGCCGTGGCGGGCGCGCGTCCGGGCGCAGGGACGCTGCCTGCTTTTCCTTAGGGTGTTGGCGGTGGATGGGCATCTCCTAATGGAGGTGGGAACCTGATGTGCCAGAATTCATTGGAGTTCCGGCCCGGGAGCGGTTGGCTGTGGACAGAAAGCTGGAATGCCGGCAGTCAGGTGAGCCTGCTCCCGAAGTTCTTTGCCTTTCGAAGGACACTGGTTTGGGCTTCGCTTGCCTTCGCTGGCACAGTGCCTACGTACTCTCTGCGTGGGCTTCCTGGAGCATCTCCGAGATTTCACTCTGGCTCCTCGCGCTCATCATTACTCAGCCACATGGGATCTTGATGTAGCTTACAGCAAGCCTCAGTTACCGAACCCGAACAGAACCGGAAAGAAAAGGGGTGGGGGGAGGTGAAGGTAGTGGTGAACTTCAAAAGTGATTGTTTCCTCAATTGGCTCCCAGCGCACTCGTAGTCCCCCTTTTTTGAAATTAAGGCAAGTGGTCCTCTGGCGAATACTGGATTTTCTCTGGTCTGAGTGAACTGGGTGCGAAGTCAGGGTTTTAACCGCGTCAAGATGTTTCAATGACTGTGCTCTCGACATCGCATTGAGCAGAGACACAGGCAGCAAACAGATGCGCCGTGAACTTTGGGGCTCAAAAAGACCAGTTTCATGAGCACGCAGACCTGCAAAACTACAAACAGGTTTATTCGGTATGACTCTATTAGCATTTGTTTGTGCTTTTGTCGGCAGCATGGTAATTCAATACGGATTTGTTGTATTCTGTGAGAGCTACTGTGGGCCCAGCTGCTGAGCGGCCTGGAAGTAAAGTTGTTGAGACAAACGGGAATTTTGAGAACACCATACCTCACTGGTGAATGTTTAGAAAGAGACCAGTGGATTAAGGTGCGTTGCCCCTTTGATCTTTACTCTGCTAATTAAACATTTACATCGCAGGCGATTATGCATCCCAAAAGGATATTTGCGGAATGACTAATTAGTTATTCCAACTCACCAAGAAGCCAAATTCACTGCCCTCAGTCATCCAGTCAATTCTGACCCATGGCGACCCTGAAACCATAATATTTTACTGGAGTAGAAAGTCTCAACTTTAGCTTGCAGAATGGCTGGTCTTTTCATCCCAATTCATTAATCGCTGATGTCTCTAGGGCACCTTCTTAGTCATTCAAAGGGATGTTGTTACTGGTGTTAGGCACCATCGGAGTCAGTTCAGACCCAGATGCACAACAGAAGGCAGCACTCTCCGGTCCGGAGCCAGCCTCAATTGTTCCTGTGCGTGAGCTCACTGTCGCTGCCACTGTATCAGTCCATCTCTGAGGGGCTACAATGCCCCAAATCATCCTGAAAACAAAGCTAAGAATTAACTATATGCCAGACACCCTGCTGCGTATTTTATAGGCTTACAGTGCCCTACGACGACATCTACAAATTAGACATTCCTTTCCAGAGCAGATGATGAATCTGAGGCAGGGAGTGATCCTGTAATTTGGAAATTGAATATGGGTATTTTTTAGCCGAACTCCAGGCTTTGCCCAGCATCTCATGCTGCCTCACATTTGCTGTGACCAGGCAGCAACTCAGCAGATTTAATGGAAATATGAATTCAAATTTATATTCATACAATAAGCCTCGTGTGGGGGGATAAAAGTAGCTACGGATAAAACGAGTGCTGTTTTAATTGACCTGGTGTGGTATAAGCTCTGACTTCCTGACAAGCTCAATGACTAGCTATTAAAAAATATAAATTTTTAAGTGCCATGCTTAATGTATTTTAAGGACTTTTGGGGTTAGGGTTGGAATAACTGCAAAAATGGGCTTTAAACCCACCATACACTCCTCAGGGGAAAAGGAGATATCTATCTCCATAAAGATGTACAGTTTCAGAAATTCTATGTTGGATGGCTATGAGTCAGAAACGACTCAATGGTAATGGTTTCTCTGGGGAGGGTCCTGTCTCCAAGAAGGAGCCTTAGCTGCACAGTGGTTAAAACACTCAGCTGCTAACTTTAAGGGAGGCATCTCACCAGTGCAACATTTGAAAGATGTGGCCTTGGAAACCCTTCTAGGTAGTTCTACTCTGTCCTCTAGGGCTGCTGAGTCAGAATCAGTTCAAAGGCTGTAGGTTTGGTTTTATGCCAGTTAGCAAAGCTTTATACATATTCCTTCTATGTCACATTTTTCATATCACTCGTGCTTTACCATATTTTAACTTGATTTCTTTTCATAGCTTTGTGGTGAGTTGAGGCTACTGTAATCAGCTAGAAAGAATTTTGTGTTAGCTTATAAATTTGTAGACAGACATTTGCATATCAAATACTTATTTTCAAAGACATATATTTTTCATAAACCTATTTCTATAAGTACTGCAATCCACTTCATTATATAAAATCGATAAAAATGCTAATTAGACTGTGGGGCAAATGATCCATAATAGTTCAATTCAACAAATTTTAAGTACACATTAACTATAAAACTACAAGCTATTTTCAAATTAAATTTATTATTCTGTGTAGAAAAAAGTAAAGATAGTCATTTGAATTCAAAGTAATATTTTCTTTCATGAAGAGTATTTGCTGTGTTAAAAATCTGCCAGATAATTGTTGGTAAATTTCCACAAACATTAACGGGCTTCCTATGTAAAGTTTCTGTTGAAGGAAGGCTTTTGGCTTGCATTGAGAGGATCATTTAAAATGTTCTTCCTGGGTCATACTTGGCACAGATTGTTTTCCTCTGTCTTCATGCGGGCATTGGGGTTGACAAGATAATCATGGGAGCAAATGGTCTCATCTTTTTCCAGCTGAATGGCCTGTGGTTTGAGCTGCTCACCTTGTGGTTAGCAGCTCAGTTTGTAGCCCACTAAGCCACCAGGACTCCTTGAAATGCTGCGCAGAAGTTGTTTGTAAAGTGGGTTTGACTTGGTGAAGATGTCCTAATCTAAGGTGAAGGTGGGATGATGAGTTTGAGGTGGTCCCAGAAAAGCCAGAGGTCCAATATACCTAAGGAGGGGATACCCCCCAAAACCAGACTTGTGCTGGGCCAAGTGGAACTTTTATTGTACATATTTTTTTTTTCCTGCTAGGTGAGCATCTAACAACTTGCTGTGAGTTAGTTCCAGTGGTGTTGCCTGAGAAGGTTCTCACTGGTTACAGTGAATTTTTTTGTAAAAGGAGTTTTGCTGGAACCTCATTTTTAGTGATCTAAGAAAGCAGTGTGGGACCATGTGTGCCAATTTAAGAAAGCAGTGTGTGTCTGTGACATTTTCTTTCCTTCTCAGGAAAATTGCGTGTGACGTTGAAAAGTTTACAAGGACAGCACTATGTGATAAACAAGTGTATGAGTATTTTTCTCATTTCAAAAAAAGGAAATGTTGACTGATGAAGGTGCAGTCAGCTATCCAAATGGATGAATTTGAAAAATGTTTCTAAGAATGAAATTGTAGATTTAACAAATGCAGTAAGAGAAATGGAGAGTACTTTGAAGGCGATGTGGTTGTTTTGTAAAAAATTAAATATATAACTTTGAAAAAATTACAATTTCTTGGGGGGGGGGGTACCCCATTGTAGTAAGTAGGCAGATTCAGGTTTTTGATACTTGTTGGTTTAAGTATTGGTGTAGGGATGGGGCTGGGAGATTTAGGCAGAGTAGTACAGCATAAGATATGCATTCTTATTTAAAATGAGAGAAAGAATGGCAAGTTTCATGGTGATTTTTTTTCTGCTTACATCTTTTTGTACAGTTTACCAGGAATGCTTATGTATAACTGCTTCATGATTGCAACCTGTTTTTCCTTCTCTATTGAAAGCAGTCAGCATCTCCCAACAGGTTTTTTGTTTTGTTTTGTTTTTCTTTGCATCACTGCCCTCAGGTGGTCGTGGGAGCTACCCAGCGCTGCTCGGGAGAGCAGCTGGATTTGAACCGCCAAGCCCGCGGGCCGCAGTCCCCCACTCACCCACTCACGCCACCGGGGCTCAGCCCCTCCCAGCAGGTTTTAGCACTTGGATTAACCCATGCAAACAAAGGTTCTAAAAATGAAACTTCATTCCCTTCCTAGGTGAAAGGGAATCTTGTGGTTGTAAATCAAAGGATTCTGAATGAATTCCTTGGGTTTGTCAGGGATTTTAGGCATTTTATGTCCCAAGACCTATGCGATGGTCTCTGAGACCTTGCAGTTGACTTGGTTCCCCCTGGGCACTTTGAGCCATGGACTCTTCCACTTTCAGCTCAGTCATTCAACGTTTGTGAAGATTTCCGTGCCCTAGTTGTAGTGGTTATGGAGCCTTGGTGGTGTAGTGGTTAAACCTTGGGCTACTATTCACATAGTCAGCAGTTCAAGACAGCCAGCAGCTCCTCAGGAGGAAGACTGGGACTTCTACTCCTATCAATAGTTACAGTCATGGAAACGCACATGGGTTCTCTAGGTATCAGCATGGACTTGATGGCAATGAGTGTGAGATGTAGTGGCCTTTCATTAGATTGCTAACTTCAGGATCAACAGTTCTAAACCACCAGCTGCTCCAAGAGAGAAATAAGGGGCTTTCTACTCCCATAAAGAGTTACAGCTTTGGAAACTCACAGGTGTAGTTCCACCCTGCCCTCAAGGGTTGCTATCAGTTGGCATCAGCCATGTTCATGAGGAGGCACTCAGTCCAGCAAGACTCTGGTGACCAAGTATCCCTTAGAATTAATTTCATTGATTCCAGTGCTGTGTTGTGGGAACCCCGGTGGGCCTGTTTTTCCTGAACTGAGATTTACTTTTTTAATGAAGGGAGAGAAAGCAGTCTAGGTCAGGAGGGGTAAAGATGTAGGAAGTCCTGGAGGTTTGGACTTTCACACTTTCCCCCAATGATGGGGTCAGCAATACTGTACAGTCAATGTTTCACAAAGTGTCCTTCTAGCCCCAACTAATTGTCAGAAATGCGAGGTTTTGATCTCATCACTGGGGAACTCTGCATTTGGAAATCTATGTACCATGATGTAGAAACTCTGCACTTGGAAAATAAGTGATCTCTGTATTAAGAGTGTGATGGGTAGGTTTGTTATGCCAACATGGCCACAGCCGATTGGTGGATCTGTTGTGACGGCACAGCCAATGAGCGCGCAGGATGAGTTGAGGGGCGGATGTGTCTGACACAAAGAGCTACTCCACAAGGTTGTTAAAAAATAAGCAATTAAACCACTGGTTGTCATTGCATTGACTGCCAAGTCATGGTGGTCTCATGTTTGTCACTGCAGAATTGTACTCATTAGGTGTTTCAATGGCAGATTTTTCAGAAGTAAACCCACAGTCCTTTCTTCTGAGCTCCCTATGGGTCAGTCCAAACTGTGAAGCTTTAGGTCAGTAGCTATATAGTTAACTGTCTAACCACTCTGAACCTCGAATAATTCTAGTACATGCTAATGTTTGTTAACCATTATTTGCTATTTAGCAAAAATGATAGAGCCTAGGTTTCCTTCTAGAGATGCAGAACAGGTGAGAGATTAATACTAATGCTAATTGCTATTATAATATAATTATGGTATTTTTGTCTAACATTTATGGAGTACTCTGGTTGTGCCAAATATTCTCTGTTTGCTGTTGTTATTGGCCGAAACTATATCATCTAAGAAATATTAACTCATTCAATCATCAGCACAAACCCATGTGGTAGGATTTTGATCACCTGTATTTCATGTGTGAAAAACTGAGGTACAGGAGGTGAAGAGAATTGTCCAGATCACACAACTACAAAGGGTTTCATACATGTAGTTGAAGCTAAATCCAAGCCCAGGCAGGTTCCAGCACCTTCTCTCTCATCCTGTTTGAGAGGTTCCTTCTCAAAACACTGTCCTGTGTTTGCATTAGGTGAGAGCTTTGGAAGACAGACCTCAGACTGATTGGAATGCCCCTTGTTTAGCAATCAGTCATTTGTTGGGCAAGTGGGGTCATCTTTTTTAGGGGAAATTCCTGGTTTAGAAAGGGAGGGTGCTGTTATTCATTTACTCCTGCACACATTTTACAAAGTTCATGAGTATCTACATTTTATATGAATGTGCAACACGAAAAAGTGCATTTTCCACTGATTGTGGACTTAATGGCTTTCTCCAGTGGGGAGTCTTGTAAAAATTGCCAGTGAATATGGAAAGTCTGGCCTATTTCAGAATACTGATTTGATCCATATATTTGCATCTGGGCCTTTCCCCTAAAGGTCAGGCCCCTTCCCAGGCAATGAGACTTGAAGGGGAGGCTGTAATTTTTTCAGAATGATCTGGAATGGACCTAGAAGAGTTACATCTTTTACAAGAGTGCTGCAAAAACAAGTGAATGGCCACAGTGCTAGGCAGTTTATCCCTAAATAGCTCTCTCCTGTATATACATATTCCTGGGACATTGTGGTTACTGAATGGTAGGACAGAGAATTAGGACTATTTAATTATGTTTGTTATTTAGTGGTGGCTTGAATGCTACTATGATGCTAGAAGCCCTGCCACTGGTATTTCCAGTTCCCCAGCATCACCCGTATGGACTGGTTTTAGTGTGGCTTTAGGATTAATTCAGAATAGAACATTCTCCAAAGAAAACAGAGCTTTGTGTGATTTATTTGTTTTGGACACATGGTCCAGGAGAATCACTTTCACAGAGTAGAACACTGTGTTTGGTCAAGGACCAGGAATGGGTGGGGAGACCCTCAGTGAGGAGGCTTGGGATGATTATCGTGATGATGGAGTAGAGCATCTCGCTGTTAACAGTGACTGGGTACTATTTCCTGTTGTACATAGGCTGCCGTGAATTGGAGCTGACTTGGTGGTAACTACCAACGCTGACATATGTGTGTGTGTGTGTGTACAATGACGGATTGCTTTTGGGTGTGAACCACATGTTGGCTTGACTTCGCTTCTCCAGAAGCAATTTGTTTAGACAAATATTAATTTGAGTTTAGGGAGGCAGCCAAATTTCATTCTGCGAGGACCAGCTGTTTTGTCCAAGCACTCACTCCCTCATGAGATCATTTATAGTTTGCCTTGGTTGTGCAAAGTGCTATGCCAGGCACCAGAAGGAGTAGGAATCAGGACAGATGGGATCCCTCAGACTACCACAGAAATACTTGCTCTGCAGTGCTATGGGAGAACAGAGTAAGGTCTAATCCTTTAATCCAGGCCATAAGGCACAGGGGGAGGAGTTAAGTTATGGTAGTTTAGAGTGAGGGTTTAGGACTTGTCTTACAGCAGTAGTAAAGCATCCATGTGGAAGGGTTGGAGACATTGTCAAGAAATTGCAAAGTGGACCTGCTTGGTGTTAAGGCTGAACGTTAGGTTTGTGTGTGCCGCTTGTGAAGTAAAGATTTTGCACTTAAGTAATTTGCACTTTGCCCTTGGTTACTGAGATCAGGTTCGCAAACTTATTTGGCCTACTGTCTCCTTTTTAGAAAAAAACAAGAAACAAGAAACCAATTACTCAGTTCTCCCTTGGCAATAAAAATGTTTGCATTATATCCCTTAAACAAGAAGAAAATGTAGTTGTCTGATTTTGCAGCCCCCCCCCCCCCCAGGGGCTCCTGGGGGGTGGGGGTGGCATAAACCTCCTTGAGAAACATCTCTCCAGTTCCTTCTAGGGTCTAGAGTTGTTGAGGCTCCATTGTTATTTAGACAACCAGGTCACACTGGCAGTACAGAGTAGGGTCTTTCTTGAGCATTTTAGCCAGGAAGATATCAATTGCCCAAAAGGGAAGGAGAAAGGCTGATGCCATCAATCATGAGGACACGATGAAGCCATGGACTTCCTGTCTGGTGAAATACCTTGTTGTATCGAGAGGGCAGTGCATCACACCACTAGCCGCCCCAGGGAGACAGTTGAACTTTCCTTCTCCCATACAGAGTTAGACTCAAAAACTCACAGGGCCAGTTCAACCTTGTCCGAGAGTAAAGTGACCAGAAGTCCTGCTTTTTAACAATGTTTGCGGCTTTTTAAAATTAAAATAAATATGTTACTATACTATTTTTGTGTTCTATGAAAATTTTTGTTGCTCCATATACACCAATTTTTTTTTGTTTATTTGGGCATCACTGCCCTCTGGTGTGGGAGTAGGAGGCCCAGCCTTAGCTCCGTAAAGCTGGAATTGAACCTCCATCCCAGGGGGCCGCAGTCCCGCGCACAACCACTACGCCACCGGGGCTCAGCCTCTAGACCAAATTTTTAATCAAGAACCTCTACCCCCACCCCCCAGTCAATGGTGTCCCGCTTAAAATCTAGTCGCTTTACAGAGAGGTTCACCACAAGTCAGCATAAATTTGATGGCAGTGAGTTTTTTGAGTGAGTGCATTGCTTGGACATGGAAGTCCCATGTTGGGAACCCAGACAGTACCATATAGGTATCTTCATTTGTATTCTTGTTTACTATAATCATAAGTATAATATTTTTTGCGAGTGATTTGTTTCAGTGAATTACAAAACCCCAAGTAGTAGTGGAGACAAGCCGGTCATAAGTGAATGAGGACACAGTGTCCTTCTGAAACCATAGCAAGAACCCCCTGCATTTGAAGCTAGCAGCTCAGAAGGTGAGGTTGTCTTGTGGGCTCGCAAACTGAGGTCGGTATCAGAGGGATGGTTTACTTGCAATTTGTGGTATCTGACCTAGCTTCAGAGGCTGGGGCTGGAGAAAGATGTGTGATACAGCCAGTTAATAGCAGATACGAGAAATGAGAAAGTGGACATTTAAGTGTGATTGGTGCACACAGACCCCTGGTTTCATGAAACACTTGTCAGTCATAGAGAGAGAAGCCTCTTTTATAAGAATAATGAGTTTCATGGATATGGTGAGTTTGAAATGTTGAATGACCCCCAAAAGAGATTTCGGTAGGCAATTGGATAGTTTATAGCTCAGTGTACATAGATTTGACATATTAGCTGGACTTTAGGTGTTAGTTGAAGTTGAAGGAGAATGTGCAATCTTTCCAGGAGACTTTCTAGGTAGAATCAGAGGAAGACTAGAAAGAAACTTCAGACATTTCTCTTTCTGGCTGGCTAGGTAATGGACAAGTTCTTGATTTATAAAGTGAGCATGATAGCTCCTTCTTATTCTTTAGGGGTTGAGATCAAATTCTCCACTTCTGTTAGCCTTTAAAATGCTTGATAGCCTACTCACTGGTGGGTGGGAGGAAGTGCTCATATTGAAAAAACAAACAATAGCCAGCCTTTGCAGTTAAGTGACAAGGGCTTGTTGAAAGCTGGTTTTCAGAATTCAAACCCATCCAGTTTTTACAAGGTAGAATGTCTACCACATATTTTAATAGGTTATTTTCTCTTATTGAAAGCTAGTCATTTTTCCCTAAGGTACATAATGGTCATTGAGAATTAATCGTACCATTTTGTATATCATACAGATTTTCCAGTGCTGTTTTGTAGCTGCTGCTTTAGAAATTATCATACTAATATAAAATTATTTTCCTCTGGCACTCAGGGTTAAGTAACAGGCTTTCTTTCTTTTTTCTTTTTTTGGACCCAGGCTTTCTTAAGGATGTGTGAAAACATAACTGAAATAAAGATATTTGTCCTTTCATTTCCCAATTGTGCACTGAGCATCTAGTACATATGGTTTGTACCAGAGATTTAGTAGTGAAAAAAAAATCAGCTTTGTGTGGGGAATTAGAGAATGTAACCCATGCTTATAATAAGGTGCATATTTTGCTTGTGATGAGATACAGGGTGATGTAGGAGCATGTGCTGACGGAAAGTGTTCTGTTGAACTACTGTTCAGGTTTAGCAGGAGGTATAGGCAGGAGGGGCATGGGAGGCACCTAGAAGAAAGGCCTGGTGACCTGCTTCTTCCATATAGGCCAGTTCCACACTGTCACACATAGAGTTGCCGTGAATTGGACTGGATTCCCTGGCAATGGGTCTGAGTTTTGGTTAACCAAGAGAAGCAGTGGGAGGGGCATGGGCATGAAAGACTTTGTTTTGAGAAATTGATGCATAGATGTATTTGAGGACCTGGACGTTTATAATAATAAATGAACAATTTGTTTTTTTCAGTTGGCTAATACAAGTGAGCATTCATAAGAGATCAGGAAACGTGACCCTTGACCATGTTCTGGGAAGTGGAGATGAGCATCTCTTCAGATCTAAGACCCAAAAGAAGTGACCGTGGCACAGACACACCCAAAGAAAGCAAAACAATTAAGCTGTGAAGACTGTGGGTTGTGTAATGTTTTCTTTGGAGAGGGGGAGAGGAAGATTGTGCTATTTTCAGGCGTATGATACATACTTTAGTGTTATTATATGAGAACTTAGTACATCTGGATAATATCTTAATTCAAACAAAACCACTAACACTATTGTAGTAAGAGTCTTACTGTGAAAGGTACATATAACTTTCTTAGCTTTCCTAGGTTTATAGACTAGCATGACCTTTGGGGACAGCCATCCGGGCTACTGTGGACGCCATTTTACAGATGAATAAGCTGAGGCTGTGCATTACTACTGGCTTTCGGAATCTCCACAGTCAACTAGTAGCAAAGATTGCTGGGTCAAGTGTAGATGGAACCCTTTCCTACAGCGATTTCGATGCTGATAGTCCGTTGCAAAAGGAGCTCTGGCTGTGCAGCGAGCTAAATGTGGTTTTGCAACTGACAGGATTGGAGCTTCAAACTCACCAGCTGCTTCTCAGGAAAGAGTTGGAGCTGCCTGTTCCTGTAAAGATTTATAGTTTTAAAAACTAAGGTGCAGTTCTACCTTACCCTGCAGGGTCACTTTTGAGTTAAAATCATGTAGATGGCAGTGGTGAGAGGCACAGTCTGTGGTGGGAACCGACCATCTCTGCTCACATTGATAGAGTTCTTTACCTCCACAAAGGTCTGTTCCTGGTAGTGTGTTTTCCTCCTGACATCATTTAGTATTTTCAATTACATAAGCATTTATGACAGAAGATGCCTTCAACATTGTAGACCTGTCTAAACAAGTAGAATTTCTCTGACACAGACATTATCAAGAAAAGGAAGTTTCCCCTGCTATTATTTGAACCAGAAGCTATGGCAGAACTGAAAAGGCACATTATGAATTATCTTCAAAGGTCATGAAGTATTTATGTGTAGAAAAGAAAAAGTTTGAACCCCTGGGCATGATACAGGTCATTAAAAAGTCAGAGGACTTATCTTTTGGTTTGTCTCCAACTCTTTGCTTTGTGGCAATTTCTGTCTCATTTCCATGAATGCTTAGTTTGTTTCTTATGTTCACTTGTTAACAGTTGTCTTTTCATTGATTGGAACACATGATAGGGGACACAGAGGCAGTTTCTATATATTTCATCTAACGTGCCAGCTGCCTGGCCTTTGTGACATTTACCAAGGACAGCGTTTTAGTCCCTTCAATCTTCAGATCCTTCATTAGTTCAGTGAGAGAATGCTAGAATGCTGGAAACTTGGGTTTGATCCCTGGCCAATGCACCACATACGTTATGATCACATCTGTCCCTGGAACTTACATGTCGCATACTGCAGAAGTTTCAGCAGAGTTTCTGTTTAAGACAGGCTGACTTGATCACAGGGAACAACAGCAGCAGCAGCAGCAGCAGTAGCAGCCATCTTCTCAGAAGTCCTTTTAGGTAGAATTTTATAGAAGAGGTGCTACTAACTTTACAGAGTCACCCAGTTGTCCTTCTAAGTTTAATTTTCCCTCCTCTTTCCATTCCAAGTCAGTGCTATGTCAACTCCACTTCTGTACTAATAGTTTCAAGGATTCCTGATAGTCCAAGTGGTTAAGTGTTGGATTCCTAACCATAAGGTCAGTAGTTCAAACCCACCAGGCACTCAAGAAAGATGAGGCTATCTGCATCCTTAACGATTTGCAGTTTCTGAAACCCTGGGAGCAGAAGTTCCACAGTGTGATGGAATTCCACAGTGGCTCCAACTGAGGAACAATTTTGAAGACATCAGGGCCGGCCAGCATTTGATGCTGTTGTATAAGGTCCCTGTGAGTGGGAACTGACTTGATGGCACCTAAGGAGAAAACATGAGTTGGCATTAACTGGATTATAGTGGGTTTGATTTTTTGTCGTCTTCTGCTGTTTCTACCTTGCTATTCAATCTAATAGTTTAAACAAAACACTAGAGAGTTTACACGAGTAGGACTGCAGAAATCCCTCTGCGTTCTGAGCTAGGAAGTAGCTACTCAGTCACCTACACCTGCCCTCTGGCTCCTTGCACCCCAAGGAGCACTCTGAAATTCTGCCACATGGAGATCAATTTGGTATGCTCTTAATCTCACATAGCTTGAGAGCCACTCTACATGTGTCTCAAGCGAAGCTTGCTGTTGTTAGTTGTCACCCAGTGGATTCTAGCATATAGTGATCATTTGTACAAGTGAGCCTATTGTACAAGTGAGCCTATAAGCACACAAGCAAGCAGTCACTGCTCTCTGAATACCATGCTTAATTCTTGAATGTTCACATGAGAACCTCCTCAGTGTGGTTTTTGTTTTTGAAATGATCCAAGATTTTAAATATCTACAGATGTTGACCTTTCCAAACCTAAATAAAATCCTTTTGACACTCTTGATTAAATCTAGGTGCTTTTCTAATTTGTTTTCCCCTCCTTGCCTTCTACCTTCCTTCCTTCATTTTTTCCATCCTATTTTTCTTCCTTCCTCCCTTTCTTTATTTTTAAACATTAAGCCAAAAACCTTAAGGCCACTGTCTTTGAGTCCTTTTCATCTTACAGTGAGGCTATACTGTCAGTGAATCCGACTGCCTCACTGAACAGCCAAGGCTCTCAGTCTTGACAAGAGCAGAGGCCACCACATCTGCAGCCAGGCATGCCACCACAGCACAACCAGTGTTTTTCCCCAAAGGATTCACATTTTATCCAATGGATCTGGAACCTTTACTGTTGGTGTGGTCTTCGACAATCTGGTTACTTCGACTGGCTCCACCTAGCCTCTATGGTGTTCTCTGGGTTATTTATTGCCTAGGTACTCATCTTTAATCTGTAAGTAGAGTACGTGATGGCAGGTGCCACTGTGGTATGCTTGAGCCGGTGAAGCAGGAGGCAGCACTTGCCCTCCGATGCACCAGGCCTCCCAGGCTTTTCAGAAAGACACTTTGTTGCTGTGCCCATTCTTTCTAATCAAAATCCCATCATTTTGTGGTATGTTATGAATGATGAGATAGTTTATTTAATTAAGCTGTGTATTTTTTAAAGTGAAATTCTGTTGATCAGTTCTAGTTGTTTTGTTTGCTTGCCCAGTTTTATAGCTGCTCTGGTTCATACATCCTGAATCAGGCCTGCCTCAAAACAAGCACCTGTCTGCGAAATGCTGTTTATTAAGTGACTTTGCTTCAGAGGTGACTGACTTTTTAGAACTAGCAAAACATAGGATGTGCTATTAATTTTTATGATGTGTTAAAGCATTGTCCAAAGCAACCATTGTGCAATACACAGATCTATTCCTGATATGTTCTAGTATATGTATATTTGTCATAATATACATGTAATATATAATGTACAATATAGTACATTATATCTAAAACAATATATTTAATAAAATATACAATATATAAAATATATTTATATGGAAATAATCACTAGTAATAAAAAACAAGCAAATTAGTTGCTCACAAATTGGTAATGATTCATGGCACACCCCTGGGTTTCAGAATGGAATTCTGTTCCATAGCATTTTCAAGGGACTGATCTCTGGAAAGTAGATGGCCAGGCCCTTTTCTTTTTTTTTTTCTCTTTTTTATAAACCAATTTATTGGGGCCATATACAACTCATCCCAATCCATACATCCATACATCCATTGTTTCATGCACATTTATACATTTGTTGCCATTATCATTCTCAAAATACTTGCTTTCTACTTGAGCCCTTGGTGTCAGCTTCTCATTTTCCCCCTCCCTCACAAACTCTGGATAATTTGTAAATTATTATTATTTTTTCATGTCACACACTGACTGATGTCTTCCTTCACCCACTTTTCTGTTGTCCACCCCTCACCCCCTGGGGAGGGTGTTATATGTAGTTCATTATGATCTATTCCCCTTTTCTCCCCCACTTACCCCTTCCCCTCCTGGTATCTCTACTCTCATTACTGGTCCTGAGGGATTTATGTGTCCTGGATTCCATGTGTTTCCAGCTCTGATCTCTACCAGAGTACATCCACTGGTCTAGCTGGATTTGTAAGTTAGAATTGGGATCATGATAGTGGTGGAGAGGAAGCATTAAAGAACTAGAGGAAAGTTGTACACTTCTTCAGTGCTATACTGTACCCTGACTGGCTCTTCTCCTCCCGGAGATCCTTCTGTAAGGAAATATTCAGTTGCCTACAGATGGACTTTGGGTGTCCACTCTGCACTATCTCTCTTTCACAATGATGTGATTTTTTTGTTCTTTGATACCTGATTCCATCGACACCTCAATCACACAGCCTGCTGTGCTTCTTCTGTGGGGGCTTTGTTGCTTCTCAGCTAGATGGCTGCTTGTTTATCTTCAGACCTTTAAGACC
Source organism: Nesogale talazaci (assembly GCA_004026705.1). Classification (NCBI taxonomy): domain Eukaryota; kingdom Metazoa; phylum Chordata; class Mammalia; order Afrosoricida; family Tenrecidae; genus Nesogale; species Nesogale talazaci. The sequence goes on along the minus strand of PVJH01012942.1, from coordinate 6,776 downwards.
CCAGAGATTATATCTTTTGATAACCGGGCACCATCAACTTTCTTCACCACATTTTCTTATGTACCCATTTTGTCTTTAGTCATCATGTCAGGAAGATGAGCGTCATGGAATGCCAGTTTAATAGAACAAAGTATTCTTGCATTGAGGGGGTACTTTAGTAGAGGCCCAATGTCCATCTGCTACCTTATTAACATAAATATATGCACACAGATCTATTTTCCCATTGTCATATATAAATGTATATATGTACATGCCAGTATTTAGACATTTATAAATGGCTATGCCTTTTTTCTGTGACTAGAACCTTACTTTCAGTAGTGATATGCTTAACCATTTGCACCACCCACAGACTCCTATAAAACTACCAGTGATGCCTCTATGGAAAAGAACTAGTCTGGTCTGAGAAATTTTTATCATGTGCCTGCCTTTACACAATTGCAACTTCTTCACTTTTTCATTGTGCTTTCATTAAAAGTTTACAGAGCAATTTAGTTGCTCCTGTTTGCAAGCTCGGACATGAAGTGTTTCATGACATTGAGTATGCACTGTCTGTCCGCATACTCCGCTTTTTAACTGTGGTTTTCCTGTTTTATTTTCCATGCCTGCTTTCTCTTCTCTGTGTTTGGGCAAATGTTGTCCTTGATGGTGCTGCAGAACACATCAAGTCCTATTATTTATTTTATGCAACTTTCTATTGCTTGGCTGAAAAGTTGTCTCTGGGAATGACTTTGGTGCCGGGGGCCGTGGGCGCATTGTTGGGGGGGGCTCCTCCAGCATTTGTCATTTTAGTGAGTTTGATTTTTTTGTTCTATATTTTCCTCCTTCCCTGATTGACCCTCTGAAACCAGTAGTGATTGCTGAACGTGTTCTTGTTCTTCTGGTCTTGGGGTAATGTAGGCTCTAGATTGTGTGGTTCACTAGTTCTGTGGACTAATTGCTTCCTTGAGTCTTTGGTTTTCTTCACTTTTTTTTTTTTTTTGCTTTGAGATAGAAGAGGCCAATAGGTGGCCACTTGCAGCCTTTTCTGACTCCAGATGCTGCTTACCCGAGTAGGATACAGAACATTGTCTTCATGAACAGTGTTGTGCCCATTGTCATAAATGTACCCTGATTCTGTGGTCCTTCACTTTTAAGCGTAAGCACTTTGTCTGACAAGGCACTTGGTTATATCTGAGACACCCTTTGTCTGCTTTATTGTCTCTATACACATGCAGCACCTAAAGTTATGTATGTAGAACTAACCACAACGAAACCTGTATCTGCAGGTGGGTGCGCTCCCTTAAACCCTCCGATACCTCTTTTTGTTTTGTGTGGTTTTCTGTATATGAAATCCTAGAGAAGCAAATCTATAGATTTAGTTACTGGGTTAATAACCAGGTAAGGCCACAAAAGGGGAGGTTGGGGGGAAAATAGTGGGCTAACAACAATGAACTCGATAAAGAAGAAAATGTTCTAAAATGGATTGTGATGATGATTCCACAATTATTCTTAATTTGATTGAATTACTACATTTTATGATACATGAATTATATGCCAATAAAACTATTAAAATTATTGATAGTGACTGCTACTGTTGCAGGATTAAATATATTAAAGTAATAACTAAATTTACTCTTTATTCTTGAATTTCTTTAAATGTCATTTTTATCCTTGTCGTGTGTTGACTTCCCCACATTGTGTATTACTTTTCCTTTTACCATTATGAACACATATCTTCTATTTAGTTAGTAATTTTTTCTTTCACTCCCTCTCATCCCTTGTGTGTGTTTTTAAATATTTCTTTAAAAAAAAGGGAAAAAGTCTCATACAGTGTTTGTCCTATTGTGATTGACTTATTTCACTTACTATAATGCTTAGCAAATTCATTTATATTGTGAGATACTTCACTTATTTGTTATTGTTTATTGTGATGCAGCTTTGTATTCTTTGTATATGTTTATCCAATTTATTTATCCAGTCACCTATTGCTGGGCACTTAGGTTGTTTTCATGACTTTACTGGGTTTCAATTTAGTTGGGTTTTCATTATCTAAGGGCACACTTTTAGTCTATCTCCATTAGCTTAATGTTGGATGTTGTTTTTGTATAAAGTTTCTTTCTACTCCGATTTTGCTGAGAATTGTGCTGGGTGAGCCGAGTTTTCTTAGTTCAAATTTGTCCTGTTAGGCCAGCATCAAGCAATATGATCTGATTATATATGCACCCAGTGGCATCACCTGGGAAGATTCTCTCTGGTCACAGTGAATTTTCTTGGAAAAGTAGTATCATTCTAATCTCATTTTTTGTGATGGCTGATTTAAGAGAATAGCATGTGGCTATTTTGTCTCCTGCTTGAATTGCTGCAGAAACCATTGTGATGTTGAACACAGCTTAAAAGGGCAGCTCAATGGGAAAAACTTAAGTGCATAGGTGTTTTTCTTGTTTCAAAAGAGGTGAAATATTGATTAATGGCAAACCTCATGCTGGAGCTCTGTCAGCTTCCTGAATGGATAAAAACTTTGACAGGTAGTGCATTTGGAATTTGTTACTTCAGATAAGAATGTTAATCAAAGTTTCTATTTAGAGGTTCTGAAAAGATTGTGTAGCAGTCCTGGTTTGTGACAGATGGGAGATTGATTTTGCCATGACAGTGTAACTACTCCAGCAGTCTGTGCCAGTTTTTGGCCAGAAAAAAAAAAAAGCATGCTCTCTTTCGCCTCATACCTGACTCATCCTGACCTCACTGCGTGCCATTTTTTTTTGCTTCCATAGATAAAGAGGGCCATGAAAGACAGTGCTTTGACTGTAGAGAAGAGGCAAAGAAAAAAATGAGGGAGGCGCTGACAGCCATCCAAACAGATGTGTTTGAAAAATGTTTTTAGGGATGGAATTGGAGATTTGACAAATGTAAAACTAGATATTTTAAAATCAAGAAGTTAAAAATCAAGTAACCAAGTCAATGTGAAGGGGTGGCAAAGTAGTTGTGATCCAAAACCCGTCTGAAAATTAACATATTAAAGACTGGATAAACGCAGGATCTGTCCACAATGTGTTAAGTGAAATAGGGAGTACTTTGAAAGTGATAATATTGTTTTGTAAAAAAAAAATTAAATCGACCTATTTGAAAAACATGAGAAAAATCCATTTTTGAAAATATTTGTTGTTGAGTTTATTTTTTAGTTGGGGTGTTGCCTGTGTCTTTATTTCACTTAATTTTCTGTGCTAAGGCTTTTTTACTTGTGGATTTTCTTTTTATTCTTTTTTAATGTTGATTTTTGTTTAGTGAGTCTGTATGACTTTATTTTTTATTTTTATGAATAGGTTTGCTAACTTTCATTGTGGTTATACTGAAATTTAACATTATTTTTCTAAGTGTAATGTGCTTTTTCATTTCTTTTTTTTGAATGCTATTTTATTTGTGTGACCAGGATTTCTTAATATCATCTTGAACTATTTTTTTTCCCATATGAGGTCTATAACCACACTATTTGATTTGACATTGTTTCCATTCACACATTGATAAATTCTGATAACCTGTTGTTAGTCTTTTAGCTCTGTTTTATTTTTGAGAATTTTTTTGGGGGGGTGGGGCATCACTGCCCTCAGGTGGTGGGAGTAGGAGGCCCAGCCTATGCTCCGTGGAGCTGGAATCGAACCTCCATGCCAGTGGGCCGCAGTCCCGCGAACAACCACTACGCCACCGGGGCTCAGCCCTTTTGAGAATTTTTTAATCTGGGTTTTTACCTGGCTGTTGCTGCCCTGTGTTGTAATCTCAGATTATTGTCGGATGTTGTTAGTTAGCTGCTTCAGAGATTTATTGGACGGTTGTTCTGGTTTTGCAGATTAATTTCTGCTTATTTGGAAATGCCCTAATCCTTTTTTTGGTGGTGGTGGTGGTGGGGGGGGGGCGCATCACTGCCTCTGGTGGTTTTGGGCGCTCCTGAGAGCCGCTGCTGGATTTGAACCGCCAAGCCCGCGGGCTGCATTCCCACACTCAACCACTTATGCCACCGGGGTTCAGCCCCTAATCCTTTTCTATTGTATTTGAAGATAGCATTGCTGGATAGCTAATTCTTAGTTGGCAGTATTTTTCTTTGCAGGTTTTATATGTACCATCCCATTGCCTTTTTGTATGCATGGTTTCTGCTCATTAATTGGGGGTTGCTTTCATTGGTTCCACCATTTAAGTGACTTTTTCTTATTCTTTTAAGGCATTCAGGATTATTTCTTCATATTTAGAGTTTCCAAAATTGATTATGATGTGTCTTTGTACCTTGCTTTTGGATTCTGTTGTGTATGGAATTCTTTATGTTTGGGGGATGGATATTTTTCTGTTTTTCATGATATTAGAGTTTTTGCTAGTAAATCTTAAACAGCTTTCCTTGTGTGTGTATGCATTTTTCTCCTTGCATGGTGGAATTATAGTTGCATATAATTTTTTTCTCTTGATTAGAATCTTTTCCTGATTTTTTTTGTAAACAAATTGGTGTCAGGGATTTATCTTCCATTTTTATGATTCTGTCTTTCATTGATACATTTTCACTCCTGTGTTCTTAATTTGTCTATTTCTTAGTCTTTTGTATTTCAAGTTGCTACTTTTGTGAGATTTCTGTGTTCTTAATTTTTCTACTTCTTACTCTTTTGCATTTCAAGTTGCTATTTTCATAAGATTTCTGGTTGTCTGTTTTTTAAATCATTTTATTGGGGGCCCATACAATTTTTATCACAGTCCATATATGCACCCATTGTGGCAAGCCCATTTATACATTTGTTGTCATCATCAATCCCAAAGCATTTAATTTCTACTTGAGCCCTTGGTATCAGATCCCAATTTTTCCCCTCCCTTCTTGCTCCCCATTCCTTTAACCCTTGATAATTTATAAATAGTTATTATCTGGTTGTCTATTTTTAACCCCTTCAGCTTGTTCTTAACTGAGGAGACTCTAAAATTTGTGGAAAAATGAAAAAGGAACATTACATAATTTCCATATATTTTTACTTTTTTTTTTTGCAGCCCCTCATGTTTTCCTGAATCCATCAATCCTTGTGTCTATATTTTCCATGGTTTTTCCTGTATTTTTCTTGGCCCTATTCCTGGTCTCTTGGAGAAACCTTATGCTAGTCTTTTGGATTTCTTACTAGATGTTACATTATCATTTCTTCTTCTGGAAGGTTTTTTTTAGTTTTTCATTTTGGTAACTTGCCAGAGCCATACTTCCCTAGTTCTTTATGTTATTGTTTTTTGTCTTCAAATCATCAATGTGCTATATTTATTTCATGTATGCTGTCTTGATTTAAATTAATATATATGTATGTGTGTATATAAACATACGTGTGTATGTATACACACACTTGCACAAACACACACATGCAGGTTATGTGTGCTACTCTTTTTGCTAGTCTGGCCATGTTGGATATTTCACCCTTTTTGCAGGAAGGTGGGGTAGTGGTTATATTTGTGAGTGTAGGTCTCTGTTCAGCTGAAGGTGAAGCTGTCATTTCTGGTGATGTGATATATCTATTTAGCTTCTAAGGGTGCTGGGAGCTTTTTTCCTATCACCTGGGTTGGATGTTATCTGCCTGCCTTCTGTGTGGTTGGAACAAGGCCACCTAGGTTGGAATAAGTACGGATAGGTGCTATACAAACTCTTGGTCCTGGAAAGGCAAGGCTTTTGGGGGTTGGTTGGAGCCAGCAGAAGCTTCTGGTTGCAGGGATTGTAATGTGGAAGGTTGAGACAAAGGAAAGTGCCACCAATTCACAAATGGCATCCGGAGAATTGCTTCTGTTCTTTAAGAGTGTGCTGTTGAGGAGAGTGTGCCACTGAATCTCAGGCTCTCGATACAGGTAGCTGGAGGGAGCATGAGACACTGCTGGTCTTTGGGCACCAGTGGAAAGGGTGGCTATGTTTAGGCGTGAGGGCATCTTCTTTGTGGCCTCCCAGTGTCAATAGCTGGACAGAGTAGTGGACACTGCTGGTCTCTGGATCCCTTGTGTTGATGGCATTGTCAGTCTCTCAGGGCCAGGGGCTAGGTGGGAAAGTAGACACAGTGGATCCCATCTGTGCAGCAGCATGGGAAGATGGGTGAGACTACAGGTCCATGAATCTTATGCACGGGTCACTGACAGTGTTGGAATGAGGTGAATTCACTTTACTTTCTCAAAGCGGGGAGCACTTCTGCCTGATTTGGGATATGGGTACGGAATCCCTCTTTGCTTTGTCCCAATATATCTGCTATGAGCAGATTTGATTGCAGGGTGCCTACTGCCTGCATTCTCCATGCCTGCAGTCTTTTGTTCCATGTGGCATCAGTTCTGGTCGATAACCCTGCCTTTGATGCTTAGGGTTCCAGTTCACATGTTTCCACAGGTCTTTGTTGTATGAAGTATCTGGTTATCATGCCATCTTGGAATTTTTCTTCCACAATTACAACTTTTGAGATAGAAATATTGCTATGCTTCACTGGAGGGTGTGATTTCAGGCTTTTAAAATTAACTTTTAAAACTATACTTGGAGAGTAGAATATTAAAAATAGTTGAGTTTATTTAACTTTCTAGAACTTCTAAAAATAGTTGCCATTTAAAGTTTTCAGCCTTGTAGCTCTCTAAGACAAGACCAAGCACTACAGTAGTCTAAACATTGAGGAGAGAAAAGTTTATTCAACAATGTTTATCTGGCGGCAAATATTTGATGAGTGTGTGATACCACTTAGGAACTTCCATCTGATAGAACCTAGAGAACACAGAGGGACACAGCTTCCTGGTTCCCTTAGTTCACTACAGAATTTCAACAGTTAATG